>VZTL01021717.1:293-19628 GCA_013400535.1 Scopus umbretta
TCGGTAGAGCGTTAGGGTAACCCCGCCCCGGGGGGGGGCAGGGACCCCCCCTGTATATCCAGCGCTTTCAGGGGGTGTTAGGGTAACCCCACCCCTGCCACCACCTCCCCGGTGTCTGCGGGTGCGCTGCCCCCCACGCCCCGTAGTGTGATTCGGGGAGGGTGGCATGGTCACTGCCCCGGAACCCCCCAAGTCTTCGGGATGCCGGCCCCCCCTAAAGCTGCAGGATGTTCTGCCGGTCACTCCCCGCTGGAGCGAGGCCAGGAGCGCTTGCGGCGCGCTGCAGGGAGGGCAGTACAGCGCGGTGCGGGGGTGCCGCATCCCTGCCGCGGGGGGGGGAGCCGCGGGGACCGTCCCTGCTGCCTGTTGGGTGGGGCGCTACGGTACCGGGGAGGGGGCAGCGGCACCCCGGGGCTCAGCACCCATGAGCGCACCGGCCGGCGGCGCGGCGGGGTTCAGCACCGCGGACAGCGGCGGTTCAGCACCGCGAACAGCGACGGGCGCGCTGTCCCCGGGGCGGGGGCTGGTGCCGGGAGCGGCGGGCTCTGTGCCCCCTGTCCCCGGGCTGGCTGCGGCAAAGCCCCCTGCCTCGCCCCAGGACGGTGCGTCCGGCTGGAGCCGTGCGTGGCGAGGCGCTGTGTGCGGGGTGAGCAGGCAGCTCTTTAGGTCATAGGGGTTGTGGCAGGAGCTGAAGGGCAGAGGGGGGTTTGCAGTGTGGGTTTGCACTGGATGAAGTCCAGGATGGTGCAAACACCGGCCCGGCCCGTCCTGCCTGCGTGCCTTCACCTCCCTGGCACAGTGCGAGCACAGACGGGGCGAGGGCTGGTGAAGCCAGCGCACCCACGGAGCCTCTGCCGGGGCTGGCTCTGCAGAGGACACACAGACAGGGGGCGGGCAATATTAAAGGATTTGAGGATCCCCAAGAAAGGGAGACTGCAGCCTCCCTCCCTCCCTGCAGCTTCTCCTTTCCCCTGTTGCAGTGAGGCTGGACAAGCTCTCAGAGGTTGCCAAGGTGAACACGGACGCCATCCGCTTGGCCCAGGAGGAGATCTGCGAATACCGTCGCCAGCTCCAGTCCAAAACCACTGAGCTCGAAGCCCTCAAAGGGACCCAGGAGTCACTGGAGAGGCAGAGACAGGACTCGGAGGAGCGCCATCATGCAGATGTTCTGTCCTATCAGGTAATGTGGTGCAATGGGCAGCATCCCAGACCTGCCATTTGGTGGGGAGGGATTATTCAGCTGCTGGGGAGCAGCAGTGCTGGTGCTTTAGCTTCAGAGATGGTGATAACTTGTGGCAAACACTCGGGGTTATGTCTAGAGCCAGCTTTCCCCAGCTCCTGGTGATCAGGTACCCAGAGCCTGAGGTTGCCTCCAGGCTGTTGTGTCCCCCACCCATGATGGAGCTGTCCCATATCTCTGCCTGGCCTTGAGCCGCCCATGATGTTGGCCACAAACACTACTGACCTGTGCCCAGGGTTCAGGCCATGTCTTGTGTCCCAGAGCTCGGAGCTGCAGCACAGAGGGCTGCACAATGTGGTGGCCATAGACTGAAACACTGTCCCCATCCCCAGGGTGATGCCCTATCCCCATCAGCCTCAGGCTGGGGTTTGGTGGCAACCAGACTCAAGTCCTCAAAACATTCCTACAGCTTGTCCCTGCTGGAGGGAGCTCTGGGAGGGGCTGGGAGCTCAGCTGGCCACAGTGCAGCTCTCATCTGAGGTGGTGCAGGGCTCACGCCGGTCCCCCCAGGGGAACTGGACATGCTGAAACAGCCCCTGGCTGCATCCCCGTCCCTCTGTGTCTGCAGGGGGAGGTGGCTGCCCTCTGTGAGGGCACCCCAGTGATGGGTGAGCAGTCCCTCCTCTGGAGACCAGGGGACTGTTTAGGGGTGCCCTATGTCCCTCTGCTCCTGAGGACAGGCCCCCCCCATGTCACCAGCTGCTCTGTCTGCCTGCAGGAAACCATCCAGCAGCTTGATAGTGAGCTGAGGAACACCAAATGGGAGATGGCAGCTCAGCTCCGGGAGTACCAGGATCTGCTCAACGTCAAAATGGCCCTGGACATTGAAATTGCTGCCTATAGGTATGGGGTGGGCAAGGGGAAGGTGGGAGGATCTCAGCCAGTCCCTAGTGCTGGTGTCTCTGGGGACACTCCTCAAGGATCTTTGCTAACACTGGAGCTCTTCTTGGTGAGAAAGAGACCATCCATCCTTCGAGACCATGGTGGGCCACATCCAACTGAGTGACCCAAACGTACACATGGCTTGCGGAGGAATGGGTGAGGAAGCCTGCACAGCCCAGGGTGTAGAAGCAGAAGGGTCAGCCAGCATCTCCAAAGCAGGGCAAGGAAGGAGACAAAGCTGCAAGGCATGGCTGACAGCTCCTGGTTATGGGAGGAAGTAAGAGTTGGGTCTTAGCAATCACTAACTGCCCTGCTCTCTGTTCTCTTCCTGGCAGAAAGCTCTTAGAAGGGGAGGAATATCGGATTGAGTCTGGTTTTGGGATGATCTCCTTCCCTGAGGTGGTCCCCAAGGTTCCCACCATCACCGCCAACATCAAAGTGAAGAGTGAGGAGAAGATCAAGGTGGTGGAAAAATCTGAGAAGGAGACAGTGATTGTGGAGGAGCAGACAGAGGAAATCCAGGTGACTGAGGAGGTCACAGAGGAGGAAGAGGCTGAGAAAGAGGGTGAAGAGGAGAAAGCTGAAGAGGAGGAAGAACAAAAGAAAAGTGAAGCAGAGGGTGAAGAGGAGGCCAAGTCCCCAGAGAAACCTGAGTCCCCCTCAAAGAAGGAGGCCAAGACTCCAGCTGTCAAGTCCCCTGAAAAGCCACCAACCCCCTCAAAGGAGGAGGCCAAGACCCCAGCTGTCAAGTCCCCTGAGAAACCCCCAGCCCCCTCAAAAGAAGAGTCCAAGATCCCAGCTGTGAAGTCCCCCGAGAAACCTGCAACTCCCTCAAAAGAGGAAGCCCAAACCCTGTCTGTCAAATCCCCAGAAAAATCCCCAACCCCCTCTAAAGAGGAGGCCAAGACACCAGCTGTGAAGTCCCCAGAGAAACCTCCAACCCCCTCAAAGGAGGAGACCAAGACCCTGACTGTGAAATCCCCTGATAAAGTCAAATCTCCTGTGAAGGAAGAGGCAAAGTCTCCACAGAAGGAAGCGGCCCCAGCCAAGGAGCCCACCCCCTCCCCTCCAAAGGAGCCGAAAGCCCCTGTGAAGGAAGAGCAGCCCAAGGAGGTGAAGGCTCCCTCCAAGCCTGGAGCTGAGGAAGGCAGGAAAGAGGAAGCTTCCAGAAAGGATGTCCCAGCCAAGGTGGAGGAGAAGCCCAAAGAGAAGGCAGCTGTTGTGCTGGAGCCTCCAGCCCCCCAGGTGAAGGAGACGACCAAGCCAGGCCCCAAACCTGTGGAAGAAGGAAAGGCTGAGAAGGAGGCTCTGCCAAAACCTCAGCAGATCAGCAAAGTGGCTGCAAAGGAGGCTGAGAAGCCAAAGGCTGAGGAGAAGGTGGAGGAGCCCAAAGCTAAAGTGAAACCCAAAGACGAGCCCAAAGCCAGTAAAGAGCCCCCCAAGGCCGAGGCCCCATCCAGCAAGGAGGGCAAAGCCCCAGAGCCGGCGCCCACTGTGGGGAAGAAGTGAGCAGAGCCCCAGGCGCCAAAGAGCACCTCTGGGCGCGGGTGCTGCTCTGCTCCCCTCCGATGGCTGGGCCCAGGCTGGGGACCACCCGCCAGGCCAGGCTTTACCTTAGCAATATGTCAGAGTGAGAGACGCAGCCCCTCGTGCCCTGCCCCAGCGGTTTGGCTGATAGCTTCCCTAGCAGAATGTGATATATGCCGAGCGCCACATGTAAACACTTGAATTATAACCGAGGAGAAGAGACCCCGGGGGAACTGACCACCCTTCTCCAAAAAGTGCATTTATTTAATGTATGTGCAATCGACGGATGAGTGCAACGCAGAGCTCTAGCTGCTTGGGACAGGGGCTGGTGGGGTCCTCAGGGTCCTTCCCTGGCCTGGGGGTGACAACTGTTCCTCCGAGAGGTGACCCAGGCTGCAGCCAGCCTCGGTTGGGAGAGGCTGGGTGCTGCAGGAACACTCACAGACACACAGTGCACTAGGAACCTCAGCCCACTGTTATTTGCTTTCTGTGCAATAACCAAATAAAGTGCTTACAGAGACACCCTGGCTCTGCTGGCCTGTCTGGGTCGGGAGGAGATGGTGAAGGAAGGCAGGAAAGGCTGGCCTGGGGGGCTGGGACCTGTCACCCAGGGCTGGGGAGTGACATGGGGCCCTCTGGGGTCCCAGCTGCTTTCCCAGGAGGAAAGCCCAGCCCTTGCTGGGGGTAAGCCCACCCCACAGCAGGCAAAGGGCCCCATGTCCTGGTGGGCTGCCTGCATAGGGGCTGGAAAGAGGGCCAGCCCCCCTGCTCTGCAAAGGATTTCAGTTGTTTGGTTTTTGTCTTCCTTCCCTTTTTAAAGTGCAACTCCCCAGGGGCTGGTAGGGCCTGGTTTAACCCAAGTGCTGCAGCACCACCCTGCACTGCACTGACTGCAGGGGCTCCACGGGAGCACGGAGAGGCTGGCAGCCAGAAGGGACGATGACCATGGGAGTGGGGACAGAGCCCAACTCTGCCACCCTGACTGTGGGACAAGACCCACAGTAGGGAGCTGTGAGACACTGGAGAGGGGGCACATCCCAACTCCCTGCCACCAAGCAGGGCAAGCCAGGGTGTTGGGATTCCCACCCCAAGCCCTGACCCCTCACACGGTGCTGTGAGGTCCTGCCTCTCACAGGACACTGCTCTGCTCCCCTGCCAAGCCCAGGGAAGCAGCAAAGCCCCTCCTCGTTGCAGAGTTTGTGCAGAGTCAGCTGCTGGCAGCCAGCACAAGGACAGGCTGGGGCTGCAGTGCGGGCTCCGGAAAGAGGCTATTTTTAGCCATCTCAGTTCCACAGTGCTGACGCCCTGCAGCGGGGAGGGAGAGCAGAAGGCAAGAAGCACCCCAGGCAAGGACCGTATTCAGCAGCAAGATGCCTGCCAGAGCCCAGAGACATGGGACATGGCTTGCTTGCAGGCCCCACAAGTCCCCCCATCCTAGCCCGCCACACAGATGGGGCATGCACATGCTTTTCCTTAAGTTCAGCGTTTAATCCCTTTGGCTACAAAACCTTCAAATGAAACCCAAAACCTCAGAAAAGAAACTGAAACGGTGGGATGGGGGTGCTCCACCCTGCAGAGAGGACGAGGCCCATCCCAGAGCTGATGCCCAGGGGGTGCTCAGCGATGGCTGAAGAACCCCTGAGGGTAGTTGAACTTGAAGGGCTTCAGGCGCATGGGCCCCCTGGAAGAGAAGAGGGAGAGGTTGACGCATAGGGGTCAGGAAGCCCACGGCACCCACAGAAAGGGCCTGTTCCCAGGGTACTGCCAAGCTGTGGGGGACAGACCCCCACAGGTAAGGAGAAGCTTCGAGATTGGCAGGAGGTCAGGCAAGGCTGTGCTCCAGGGGACAGCAGTGCCACCAGGGTCCCTGGCAGCACCCTCAGCCCCCAGCCCACTCCTCACTGCCCCAAGGTCCCCCACAGACACCAGGTTCTCACCTGACAAGGCGCAGACACATCTTCTCCTGGGGAAACTCCTTGGGCCCCTCCACACTGGTGTCATGGGGCTCCGTCTCCAGGTAGACGTCCAGCACCATGCATAGGCGCTGCAGCTGGTTGGTGAGGAGCTGGTAGCCCGGTTTGGGCCCCCACAGCTCCTTGTAGTTCACATTGACCTCACTCTCCATGGCCTGGCAGAGGCAGAAGGATCAGTATGGTGCAGGCTTGGGTCTCTGCTCTGCCCTCCCAGGACCCATGGCTGCATCCAGCAGGTCTTCTGGGCCTGCCCTGAGCTACCTTGGCCAACAGCTCACCCCAAAAGCTCACTTTTATGGACACAGAACTGACAGGAACACCCCCCAAAAGCCAGCAGTTCTCCAGTCTCCTCTCACACCACCCCGGGTTACCCGAATGTTGTCGTCGTTGCTGCTGGTTCGCTCTCCTTTCCAGTTCAGGCACAGGCTGAAGACGGGTGGCAGTGTGGAGTAACCGGGGTTCAGGACCACAGCAGCCTGGAGCTTGGCTGAGCAGGGCAGGGAAGAAACATCACCCTGCAGCCCACAGGAACTCCAACTGGAGGGATTTCCCATGAAGACTCCCAGAAGCTGCCCTAGGGGGTGTCCACTGTGGGAATTGGCAACAGCCAGGGGAACAAAGTGTGCCTACCTGTTCCTCTTTCTATCAGGGCCATGTAGTAAAGGTGAGTGTCTTCAGCCAAACCGGCCTCTATCACATCTTTAGTGTAGGGAAGCTCCTACGAGGAGAGACAAGAGAAGTGAGCAGCTGCTGGCGCCACGCAGGAGCTGGAAGGGATATGGCCTCGTGCTCGGCGCCTACCGCGTAATCTTCATAGGGAATGGCAGCCCACTTCACCAGGCGTGAGACAATCTTGGTAGGGAAGAGATGCTGGCACTCGCTGGAGACTGGCACAACGCCGTGCTCTGAAACCAAGGACAAGGCCACCTGAGCAGAGAAGAGCTGAGGACACAGCTCCGTCACTGTCCTGCAGGTGGGGATGTTCCAAAACCAGGACTGGGGACATTGTTATCCTTCTGACACCTTCATCAGGTGCCCAGAGAGGAGCAGTGGAGGCCTCGGCTGTGATCCCACTGGAGTTCACAGCCTAGTGTGTGCCTAGCCTGCTCGACAGGCACAGGACACGCATGTGTATGTTCTATCTCCCACCACATCCCAAACTGACTCCCAGCACAGGGATGGCCAGTCCCAAAGGGGCACATGCTGGGGATCAAAAGGGGGCACAGCCTTCCTCTCCCACCCAAAACAGGACAGCCCTCGCAGCCCTGCTACCACCAAGGACAGAGGGAATGACTGGGAATGATGAGGGTGGCACTGCAGATCTGTAGCACCATTAAAGGTGACATCAGTCAGCATTCTTATGCAAGAGGACTCTGCCACTGTGCCCCCTGTCCCCAGGCACAAGGTGGGAAGCTAGGCACTCACCGAGCGATGCAAACTGCTTGTGGAGAGCCAGGCGGGACTGCAGCCTCGTCCGCAGCAGCTTCACAGTCAGCTCCATGTGGCTGGCACTCAGTGAGTTGTCCGCAGTGACTGTGTGCTGTGGGCAGGAGTGGCCGTCACCATCACACCAGCCTGTGGGCCCCCACTGGGGACGCCATGGTCCAGGAGCCACCCCAGCCAGCCACAGGGACAGGCACACAGTCGAGTCACTGCTCAGTGCCTGTAACAGGGCTTAGACTATCACACACGGGAGATAAAATATGTCGGTGTGGCCCTGCTGCACAGATTCATCCCAACTGAGCCTGTCCCAGCCAAGGGTGCACCGTGGTTTCAGAGTGGCTGGTGCTAGCAGGAGCTCTGGGGTCTACAGGGACAGGACAAGACATGACAACCATCCCCAAACCTCCCAAACCCCAGATTGATGCTCTGGGGAGTGGAGAGGGGAGGGGGTGTAACGTGCCTGAGGCTGATCCTTGGGGAAATGCAGGCCGCCCAGCTTCTGTACCCACACGTAGGGGTGCCCCAGCTCTGTCACATAGTCGCTCAAGGTCAGGATGCTGTGGGGACAAGGAAGGGTTACACCACCCCAGAGCACTTCCCTGCTGTCCCACCACCACCTGGCCTGCAAGCCAGCTGGAGGGAGCAGGTATTTCTTTCATCTGCACCCCAAGCCGTGCCTGGTGAGCCCACCCAATGCCGACTGGCAGGACACCGGCTTCCCAGCCACCGAGCCCTCCCTGACAAGCTGGGGAGGGACGTGCTATGCCGGGAGCAGGGCACTCACACCAACTGCCTGGGCGAATCTGTCCCAGCTGTGTGGGGCAGCGCCCCACTCACCCCACTTTATCGAACTGGAACTGGTTGGCTGGGTTGGGCGTTTTCCTCCCGTGGTCTCCTGGATAGAGGCAGTTGAGGAGGGAGTCTGGGGAGAGCAGGTCACTGGCAAGAGGAGGGAAGAGATTAATCAGCAGCAGCCTGGGCTCCATGTCTCTCTGGGGCAGCCACTAACAGGCTCCGAGCCCAGAGAAGGAGATTACAAGCTCCACGAGCTGGGTGTTAAGACCAGAATGGCTTTCCCCTAATTTCACTCCGAAAGGAGATCTATCTCCTCCCTGATTGCGAAGAAAATAGAAATCACAGGGCACCAGCTCCCCAGGAAGCTGCTCACTCCAGTGCATTAACTCCAAAACCTGCTGATGTGTATGGAGAAAACATCGCCAGCATAGGCAAGGCATGACCTGATGGCTGTCTGCCAACCAACAAGCTTAAGCAGAAGAATTCTGCTTAACGAAATGAAATTGTTCATGTCTAACTGTACTCACAAGCCTAGCCAAGCATAAAGGGCTGTAGGATCTGGGGTTTGGCTCAAGCCACAGCCTCACTGGTTTGGAGTAATACAGCCAAGGGCAGCTGCAAGGGAAGGAGCACCCTGCACAGGAGCCCTGCGGAGAGACTCCAGCTGCTGTCACAGAGGATTCTGGGTACCTATGGGGAAAAGAGCACCCCAAGAGGATTGGGAGGCGTCATATGGGACAGGCTGGGAGGCAGCACTTGCTTCCAGGTAGCCTAGACCAGCCTCTCCCACCTCCCTCTTCCTTGGGCACCTCCTCCTGGCCCAGGGAGAGCCACTGGAGAGCTGGCAGTGGATCAGAGCTCCCTGGGCAGGTTCCCACAGCTGCCGTTTCAACTACTCCTCACACAAATCAGGCTTCAGCAGTCTCTGGGGAGCCCAGGGAGAAGCAGCTGCATCTCTGGCACTCAAGACAAGGTGACCTGCAGAGCAAGCAGGTGAAGGGAGCTGCCAGGCACAGGCTGCAGGAGGCAGTAAAGCAGTTCAGCTGCAAGAGGGTAACTGAATACAACAAGCAGGAGAGGTTCTCCCCCAGCTCCTGACAGGTGTGGCACCACTCCCCTAAGAGGTTCCCAACATCCCTCCCCCTGGCTTGTCATGACAGAGGGAGAGGAGGACAATGCTGCCTGGGCCATGGCAGCCTGGCAGGGCTCCTGGCAGGGCCCTGAAGCTAAGGGGAAGGATACTACAGGGCAGAGAATGCACAAGGTGAAAGCCCCCCTCAAAGGCAGAGATGGAGCTATGCTATGCTCTTTGGCAACTCCTTTGCCCACCAAAAGACAAGCCAAGACAGCATTTTGAAACTGCAGCTCTGCACAAAGGCCCTTATGATGCCACAGGTAAAGGCAAGGTGAGGGACTGAGGTTAAAAACCTCACCCACTGGGAGCAGGCAACTGGGCATGGAGCGCCCCTGGCCCACTGGGTGCAGGAGCTACATACACCTCAGCAGAGGGACACTGCCACCACATGCACTACACTTGGCACTACATTGCTCTGCTAATGGGTCACTCTGAACAGAGCATGGCAGGATGTTCACAGCAAGTGGAGGGGTTGCTGGCTGATGGGCTCAGTGCCCCTGGGGCTCACCTTACCCAGCACTGATGGCAGTTGTCATCTCGACGGCAGTGGTCACCTTGGCTTTCACTGTCATGACATTGAGGTTCATCAGGTAGTAAAAGGTCAGGTGAAGCACGTTCTCATCTGCGCCAACAGAGAAGGGCAACGCTGCTGTTTGCTCTAGCTCAAGCACTCTGCAGAGGGGGATATACATGCCCCCCTCTGCTAGGACAACACCAAAATGGGACAGAGGCACTGTGAGGAGTAACTGGCAACCGGTGCACTATAACCTCTAACACTGTCCCATCAGCATTTGCCAGGCTGTATCTGTCAGGCCCAAGACCCCACCACAAAAGAGAAATGCTCCCAACTAGAGAAAGGAAGTTTCAGAGCAAGGTCACCCTACTCGCATGGGCGAGGAGCTCCGGGAGACAGAGCTGATGAACCACCTTGTTCAGTCTACCTTGGAAGGCCACGTTCATCCCTGCTGGCACAGCAGGACTGAGGGCAGAACAGCTTCTCTGCACCCTGAGCTCTCCCCAAGGATCCCAAGCTGCTGTGCAGTTGCCCCCTGACCTGCTGTCACACACCCTTGTGCACCCTCCACCAAGAGCCACCAGTACCTGCCTACCTTTGCACTTCAGGTCGACAGTGACGGACAAGGGGTGCCGCTTGAGCATCTCCTTGCGCTTGTCATCCAGCTGCACACCCAGGGTGGGCCTACGCCGCTTCTAGGGAGGGTCAAACAGAGCTGTCAGACCCTTCTCCTGCTCCTTGAGAACCCTTGGCCTCTACCCTCCTCTCCCACTGCTCTTCCCTTCCGATTAGCCTAGTTCCCCAATCCCCCAGCACAGCGGCCACAGAGCAGCCCTGGGGAGGGGGGGGAGCAGGAAACCCTTGTGCTGCTTCAGGGCAAGGACAATGCAGCTCCAGTTCCTGCCATTCCTTCAGCTCCCAGGAGCATGCTTGCCCCTGTGAGACAGGGCCAAGAACCTGCTGGCCTCAGAAGCTTCCCCACCTCAAGGGGCAGAAGCTGAGACCCTTCCCTTTAACCTTCCCCACAGCAACCACCCAATACACCAGGTGCTGCTGCTGGGTGTGGGGAGTGGCAGCAGAGACCTCCCGTGGGCTTCGATGCTGGGGGCAGCCAGTGCCTACAGCTTCCCCAGCATCCAGAAGGTATAACCTGTAGGACCTAAACATCGCCCGAGGGAGCACTGAACAACCCGCAGTGCAGAGTTCAGCCCAATGCTTTTGGCAGATGGCAGAGGACGGACACACATCCCTCCCCGCTGGATGCTAGCCTCCCCAGCCCAAGGCTATTTATACAAAGTGGAACAGCTCCAGCCGGAGAGCTGCGAGGCAGCCACCACTGCCGGATGGGATGCAAGTGTGGTGGGCCGTGAGCCAGGCAGGTTTGTACCCTCGCTGTCATGCATTCAGGACAGAAACTGGAAACGGCACCTCTCCTCTCCCAAGAAACAGCTGGATTTAGTATCAGTGCACCTATGCACACTCTCACAGTGCATAGGGACCAGTTCCCAGCCCCACGCAGGCCCAGCTCTGCCAGCACCTCCCAGTTAGGAGGCACAGATCAGTTTGCCCGTGATACAGCACTGGGTGAGGACCCAGGAGGAGACAGTGCTATCCCTTACCGTGGTCTGCTCCTCCTCCACGTCAGAATCGCTTTCATCATCTGCGCAAAGAGAGGAGCGTAAGCAGGGACCGCCTGCGGCTCAGCAGCTTTCCCACCACCAGCAGGACTACTAGCTCCTTCTCCAAGACCACAGCTCCCCCAGATATCACTGTCCCCGCAAAAGCAGGGCCCTAGCAGTATGCAGACACACAGGAACATGCCTCCAGTACCAGAGGTCACTCCAACAGACGAGGGGCTGCGAACATCTCTCAAGGAGGAGCTGGGGACGGGGGATTCAGCTACCAGGGACTTTGGCCAGCAGCACAAACACCAAGCACTGTACCATTTCAGCACCCACCCCAAAACCCACCCACTTCTCTACCCAACTCCTCTGCCTGCAGCACAGAGCATCACGCAGCCTGCCTGTGGCAACACCACCCCAACTCACCCTGAGAGTCCTCAGGTGGCTTGTACAGGGCTTTGGCTTCCTCTACACTCCCTTCAATGGCCACCACAAGCTTCTTATCTACAGAGGAGACATAACAACTAAGCCACAAACCCCACTTCTGTATGGGAAAGGCAGTTAGAAACAGCCCTGCCCCAGAAAGCTCCCATTTCATGGCTGCACAAGGCAGAGCCCCATAGCAGAGGAAGCTCAAATGAAGGGTCAGTGGGAAGAGGCACTTGTCCAGATGGCTCTGTGGGGCCACCACAGGGCTGGATCTCCTGGATAGGATGGGGTCAGAGGAGGGAAAATGCTGTGTTTTGAGGGACTGTCCCTGGAAACTGTAAATGCCAAATCTTTATCAAGGGCCGAGAGGGGTTGGGTTCTGGCTGGCACAAGCAGTGAGGGAGGAGCTGGGTCATCAGGGGTGCAGGTACTCATTAGGTACTCATTACCTGGTGTGGCCAAGTGCCACAGTGTGGTCCTTCCACACTCCTCTGTCTCCTGCCCCACTCCCAGAGTGGCGTGAGAGCAGGTAGGATTCCAGCTCTCACACTATGCTGCTGCCCTTTCCGCACAAGAGATGCGGACAGCCCAGGAGGATCTTGAGCCCTGCTGGGAAATCCCTCCCGACTCGGGCAGGCTTCAGAAAGTCCCTTGAAATGCAAAGCTGCCTAAGGGGATGAAGGTTTTCAGGTGAGCTGTGGGGAAGGACCACAGCAAGGGCAGGCAGAGTTACTACCTGCTCTGGAGTCACCACCACCCATGGGTGGCATAACATAGCACCCACCCCATGGGGTGACAGCTCTTGGGAGGCCAGATCAGCACCGAGCCAGCTCGCAGGCTGCAGGGATGTCCCTGTTGACCTTGAGAAGGTGGGAAGAGGTGGGAAGCAAGCTTCCCAAGCAGTTCTTCCAGTGAGGGAGCTGAGCAAACAAGGTTTCAAATACTGCTGCCTCATTGTACTGGCCCTGGGGCCACCATGCTGCCCTGGCCTCAGCAGAATCTGGCAGCAGAGCAGATGGGACAAAAAGGACCTCCCAAAGTACTTTCTGAAAGCAGGAGTGAAGTCTGACCCATGGTGGGAACATTGCCCCCCAGCCCTGGCTGGTGACAGCCCCTCACGGTGTCACTGAGGACTGCACTCCCCCTTCAGTGCTCACCACAGGCCTGACCGTAGGCACTGGCTTGAACGAAGAGGACGTAGAGAGGCGGTGGGAGGTGGCGGGCTGTCTCATACTGTTTGTGTGCCTGGTCGAAAGGCATGAAGAGATACTCCTGGACGGGCAGGGAGGCCTGGGGAAACAAGAGGGCTAACCTTTGTCACTGGGAACAGAACAGTTCGCCCTTCTTCACCCCAAGCTGGCAAGTGGGAGACTGGAAACCAGCACAGCAGCCGCAGTGCAGGGTTAAATGCAGCCATGGGCACAGTGAACCCCCAGGGAAGGGCTGGCAGCTCTCCTTTGCTGGAAAACTTTTGGATCTGAAAATAACCCAGTTCCCTCTCCTGTTCTTCCCTCCCAAGGCAATCACAAGGGGCTAAAACTGCATATCACTCTCCAGGGAAAGCCCATTTAATGACTCCTCCATCCACAATTCTGCAGGAATTGCCGCACAAACAAGGAGACTCCAGAGGAGTCTTGGCGTAAGGCAGATCTATCCCTCATCCACAATGACTGGGAGTGAAACATCTCCAAAGCAGAATCATCCCAGACGCTGCAGCTCTCTAATATAGCCTTCAGAGCGTGACCTCAGCTCAGCCCTGAGGGCCTTCTTCCCTTCCTGCAGAGCTCAAATACCTGCATGATGCTGTTGAGTCGAGGCTGGAGGCTGCTCAGATACTCCTTCTTCACCTCAATCTCCTTCAGGATCTTCTCCTTGCTGGTCAGGCACTCCTTGTACTTCTCTGCCAGCCTAGGTGTGCGAATTTGGTTACCGCCACACATCACAGCTACAAAGCCTGCTGGGGCCTGCCTGGGTCACAAGCCCCAGCTCTCCTGACCTGAAAAAAGTCACTGCAGGAACCAGGAGAGCTTCGACAGGGTGACAAACTAAAAGCTCTTAACACCAAGGGCAAGTGAAGGCAGAAAGGAACCAATTAGAGGTAGAAAACGAACAGGGAGAGAAAGTGGATGCTCAGCCTTGTGCTGTGCTCCGAGAAGGGACAGCAACCAGACCTTCCCTCAGAAGACCCACTCCCACACCAGCCTCTGCTGCCAGCAGCCATGCCGTCAGAAACCTGCTGACCCCACCAAGCTCCTGAAGAGGCTTTTCCACTTCATATCACCAGAGCTGCTTCATGTCACATCACTCCTTAGTCAAGCTCATGAGAGTCGAGGTTTAATGCACTGGCAAGTGCTCCTCTGTAATTGGGTAGAAAGCCCAGGAAAATGCAAATCCACCAGGACCCTCCAAGCCCTGGATACACTCGTGTTTAGGGAGAACACATTAAATCTCCTTATTGCTGTTGACTGCAACCTCTTACCCAGGAGAAAGCAGCAGCAGGGAAAGCTGGGTGATGGAGGTGTGCTGCCCAGAACAAGCCACCACTATGGCAGGGGGAACGGTAGTCTGGGGGGGCTCACACACTCTCCTCTCAGGACCCTGCTCCCCACCAGACGAGAGCATCTGCAATGCAGAGGACCCCACCTCTGAGGGGCAGCAACAGACCTGACATTGCACAACTGAAATGCTTCTGTTTCCAAGCAAAACTGTATTTGTGTTGGGTCAACACACCCCAACAATCTCCGACACAACATGGTTTTGAAGTCCAGCTTTCAGACACCTCTACTGAGCCCCCAGGCTAGTCAGAGCAACAAAGATCCCCATAATGCTATTCAACAGGCGTCTCTCAGAATAGAGTCCAAGACAAATCCAGCACGCCACCCCATGACAGTTACGGACGGGCACGAACAACCTGAACAGCATCAGAGAGTGCCCAAAGCAGTACTGGCATCTGGTCTTGACTCAGCTGAAGAGGCTACTTCCCACTACAACAGTGACAAGAGGTGAACAGTGGTGTTCCCTAGATACTGTGGGGCAAGGACTGGGAATTGCAAGGCTTCTCAGCAATTCAACATGCAACTGTAGGACAGGCTCATTTCAGCTTGTCTTTGCCCTCTACACAGTTTTAAGGAGAATCCTCAAGACATGTCCAGGTTGAATGCTTCTCTGCAAGTGTGTGCCACAGGCAGAGCCATCTGGAGGACCTCAGCTGCAGCGCAAACAGCTGTGTTCCGCCAGGGAAAAGAAGCCGTGTTTGAGGTGAAGGGTCTGGGAGAGGTGAAGCATGAGGCATTAGAGCCTCATGCGCAGCACCTACCTGCAGCACCTCTCACTAGTTTGGCTCTGCTGAGCTGCCCTGTTCGCGCAGCACCTACCAGCAGGTTCAGACTGATCTTTCCAGAAGGCTGGTCTCAGCTGCTGCCTAGCTGAAAAAGCTGCTGGCTGTTATCAAAACACAGGAATCTTGCATCATGTTTGCTTTTTGCATGGGCCAAGAGTCGACGGAGCAGCTGAGTCACCTGGCCTGCCTGCACCAGCTGAGAGACCTCAGGGGTTAGGGCCCACACTGAGGTGGTGGCTGCCAGCACCAGGACAACAGCACCCGCCGCAGGGCAGCACAGACGAGATGAGCACTGGGCAGGCAGCTCCCCACCATGGCAAGCGTCAGGAGCACAGGCAGGCAGGAACAGCAGCAGCATCGGGCCGTGCCACCAAGCCAGGCTGGCTTCATTTTGCTCCTCGCACCACAGCACAGCAGACAAAACAGGGATCACTTCGCCTTACGTGCAGGTAAGAACAGAACTTGCAGAACCAGGTTCTGGATGGAAGCACTTAACTGCCCATCCTCCAATATCACCCCTATGGCAGGCAGCGTCCCCATTTCCTGCTGCAAGAGCCTCCAAGCAGATGCTGGGGAAACATCAATTCATTTTCTTCCCTTGATACCCAAGAATCAGTGCCAATGTTCACTGCCTTGGTAAGATAACACGTGGGCTTATCAGGAGAGGCAAGATGCCTTTGCTGTCATCACCAGAGCACAAGGTGCAGTCCCAGCCAGGCAGCCCCTCTTGCACAGTGGTTGCAGCTGGCTCGGGGCTCTGCCTGTGCTGGTTTGGAGGTTGCTGTGCCCCCCAGGATTCCCCAGGGCTCTCTTTCACTAGGCGGGTGAAAGAAAACTCCCTGTTATATGAAACAAGGATCTCACCAAGCCCAGGTCTACACAAAAAGTGATCCTCCATGCCAAGGGCTCAGTTACACAACAAATCTGTCATTTGTTCTACACTGATTATTTCAAGAGGACGTTAAAACCTTTATCACCCACATTTGCTTCACCCAGTAGCCATGCAGCTCACTAGGGGTCTGCTGGGAGCACAGCAGGCTGATACTGAACTGAGGCGCCGCTGACCCACCTCTTGCGCTGCTCCAGCTCCCAGTCCAGGCGGGCCAGGGTCTGCTGGTGGGGCTCAGACAGGGTGATGGCAGGCCGGCTGATTTCAGGGGGGGCCTCTTTGTAAAACTCCTCCAGGCTTACCAGTTCAATTTCCTCATGTTTTGACCTGCAAGGACAGACGGGTCAGATCAGGAAAGGTTAGGAAATGCCGCAGCAGGGCCAAACTCAACTGTGCCTCGGTCAATGCCAACACTCTGTGCCCCAGCTTCACTCTGCTAGGTGAAAAACCACAGCATCAGCGAGCTGAACCACAGCAGAGCTCAGCAGAGGAAAGGCCTGAAGGGGGTCCCTCCTTTCACGGAGGCACTTTCCCTGCACTGTTTGAGGCATCAGCCTAAATATAGCCCTCCTGGCAGCAGCTCAGAGCGCTGCCCATGCAACGTGCATGACGGAATGCTTGGCCTTCGGGGAAAAAACTCCTGATACATGGAGGCCAGAGAATCCTTGAAAAGACCAGTGTGGCCATGTCTGTGACATTTACACATTTTTCTCCTCCACTGTCCCTCTATCAGAATAGATGCCTTCTTCCCCCCTCCTCCTTACATGAGCCTTTTCCCCTGTGTCCTAACACAAGAACTCTGGGACACTCCATCTCTCCTTCACAGTGGCATTTGGAGCACCTGCTCTCCTCCCGCAGCGTGCTCAGGCAACGTGGCAAGAGACCCCAAACACTGGAGGCCTCCATCCCATCTCAAGACACACTGTTGCTCCCTCTCCTTCCCAGCCAAACTCACTTGAACTCCAGGCATTTAGTGATCTCTTTCTGCAGATGCATCACCTCATAGAGCAAGTTCTGGAGCTGCAGGTGATACGCGTCAACCTTCTGCTTTGCCTGAAACATAGACATGGCCAGAGCAAGAGATGCAGCTCTGTTACCTCCCTCCCAGCAAACACACCCCGAAAAAGTCACCAACACACCCTCTCCTCCCCATACCAGCTAGAGACAGCGGGTTTTAGGGTATGCAACAAATTTTTTTGGGAAAAAAGACATTTTCAAGGGCTGTGAAACCAAATGATTGTGACATCAAACTGATTCTGCTCTCTTCCAGCACGTTTCAGGGACAAGGCACAGAACAAGGCAGACCTGCTGGGGCACATGGGCTGAGTCCCCTCCCAACCCTGTACCTCAGTTTCCTCAGTGGTGCAATGAAAATGAGCGTCGTTCACTAACTGTGAAAAGCTCTCCGAGAAGTCTGCATAAGGAGCTTCAGGGCCAACGGTACACACATTTCTCAGGCCTGTAGCACACCAGACTCTCAAGACAGAGCCTTCTGACTCCCGTTACATTTCAGACAGAAGCAGATACCGCTCCTTCATCATTTGTTATAATTACAGCTTCCGCTGCACCACAGTAGAGTCTCCTGATAAACAACTAATTCAAAAATCGTGACTTGGCTGGTGTTTAATTCCTCCCATACATACATACAGAGAACAGGCAAAAATGGCACCATCTCCAATCGCAGTAAATCCTGACCTGTATTCATCACCATCCCAGCCCCCTCTGTACCTCGTGGGTTTGATCTCTCCCTTTCTTCAGCCGAATATGAGCCAATCGGTTGAGCTTCTTCAGGGTCATGAAGTGGACGCAGCTCTGAATCCGCCGCTCGTCGATCTCCGAAGCCTGAGTGGCAGGAGAGACATGTTTGAAGCAGGAGAGATGGCTCTTGCCACAAAGCTCCTTTGCTGCAGGGCACTTCCTGCGAGTCCTGGCACAAAAGGGGCTCCATGCTTTGCTAAGAAGCCATGATTAGTGTCACCAGAGCTTCTGAGGGAGCCTCCCACTGCCAGACTCACAGGTCACCCGCTAGAAATAAGTAGGGAGGGGTTCCAGGGTCACTCCAGTGATTTTTCTTTGCAGTAGGAACCGAGGCATTTGAGCCTAAAGTGCCCACCCTACTGTGTAGAGGACAGTGCGGGCGGTCGCAGCACAAGCTGGTAGGCCTCTGTGGGACAGTGAGAGCCTGGCCACCCCCACTGCAGTCAACAGTGGCTCAATTCCTCTCCCAGAAGCCCTCAAACCATCAGCATGACCCATGAGGAGCCCAGACATGCTTCAGAAGAACTTGGTCTGCATAATGTCTGCTCAGTCAAGACCAATGCCTCAGGTAAATCATATTTTACTTTATTTAAGGGAGGCTGTTCCATTTTCCTGACTCTCCCCAGAAGGCGTCACAGCTGCTGCTCCCGTTCCTCTCAGATTAAGGAAAAACATCAAAAAACAGAACACATTAAATCAAGCACTGAGGCTTCTCCTTACATTGTCCTTGATGCCTCTGCTCTTCAGCTCCTGGATTTCTGCCATCAGTCTCTGAAGCTCCTGGCAAGTCTCTCTGTAGAGTTCGTAGTCTTTGATCGGGTCACGGAGATCCACCTCACACTCCTCGCTGTAGTACCTAACATCCTGCAAAGGCAGAAAGCACTTTCTACAGCTCATTCCTTCCCCCTTCTCTGGGATGAGCACTGGGAAACAAACTGCTGGGTCTCGATTCCTGGCTCTGTCTGTTAATCCCACGCCTGAGGAGACTTTACACATAGAGAGAGCACTCTATTAACAATCCTGGACACAAACAACACCAGGCATTAAAATACCTGGGGAGTTCAGGTTGCCTCTTACACAGTTATTGTAAGTTTAAACCAGTCTCCGTCCTGCATCACGTATATCCAAATTACTACAGCAGACAAACTGGGGAAGGTGACTACTATTTCAACCCGTCTCCACTTTGGCTGAACCCAGGCTACCCTGCTGCTCACAGGAGTGTTTCAAAGCAACCTGCAAACCCCCATGGGACTTTTCAGCCTTGTGCTCACCCTTTCTATGTCTCAAGGGAAAGGTTTGACTCCTTGAACGCTGTGTTTCCTGAAGGAGACAGAAGCAGGTTCAGGAATTCAGAGCAGAGTTTCAGAAGCACTGGGAGCTGGCTCAGCTCTGGTAGAACGGTCCCACAACTTCCCAAAGGGGAGAATAAGGCCAGCAAAGAGTGGGTGTGGGAACAGCCCTTTGGAAGGCAGGACACAAGCACTCCGCCGCAGCAGGCCCTGCCCGTGCACGTGGGCAGCCCGGGGCCCTACCTGGTCGGCATCGGCCTTGCCCCGCTTGCCCTCCTGCAGGCCCCCATCCGTGCGGATCACCTTGGGCTTCCTCTTCTTGCTGGAGTCCGACGACATGGCGCTGCCAGTCAAAGACTGGGGGACGAGAGGCAAAGCCGTCGTCCGTGGGGGCCCACAGCCGCGCAGGATGGGCGCTATCCCGGGCTCCCTTCCGCCACCTTGCCTTGGCCTCCGCAGACTCCCAGCCCGGCGAGCCCCTGCGCCTCCTCGCCCCCCC
>VZTL01021717.1:25618-50881 GCA_013400535.1 Scopus umbretta
CACGCCCGGCGGCCGAACTGGGCAGCGCCCCCCGGGGCGGGACGAGCCCGGACGCCGGTCCTGCGGGAAGGCCGGGCCCCTCGCCCGCCCCCGGGAGCAGAAGGTCCCCGCGGGACCCCGGAGCGGACCTGCCGCGGGGGGGCAGCACCCCTGTCCCGCGTCACCCAGGGACAGCCCGTCCTGCGAGGTGGGCGGCGGCAGGGGGGACACCCACGCCCGGGGGGACAGCCCGCAGGAGCGGGGACACCCACGGCAGGGGGGACAGCCCGCGGAAGCGGGGACACCCATGGCAGCGGGGACACCCCACGGATCACGGACACTCCGTGGCACCGCGGGGCAGCCCAGCCCCGGCAGCCTGGGGGGTCCCAGGGCGTTCGGCCCCTGCCGGGTCCCAGCGCCCGTCCCTGCCCCGCCCAACCCCCTACGCATGCGCCTGGAGCCCCCGAGTACGTCACGGCGCAGGGTGCTTCTCGCTCCGCCCACCGCCAGGAGGCGCCACCGCCCCACCCCGCACCTCCCCTTCCTCCCCACCGCTCTGGAGGCGGCCTCGCCCCGCCCTCTTCCCTTGAGCGGCGTCCTCTTTTCCCAATCACAGACGCGTCTTCTCCCCCTCCTCTATCACAGGCCTTCCCGTTGGCTGCGGCACGGCGCGACCCGCGTGGCAGGGCGGGACCAGGCCTGCGCGGGACCAATGGCGGGGCGGCGTGGGCGGGCACAGCTCGGCGCGGCCCGGAGCNGGCCTGCGCTGGGCGGGCTCCCCAGCCGCCCGTGGGAGATACACGGTCACGGAGCGACCCTCGGGAGGCTGCACGCGCGGGACAGCAGGGCTGTGCAATTCCATTTTATTCATGTTATAATTCCGCTTTGTTTTGCTGTCACAGCTAAAGTCGCCTGCTGCACAGCAGCTGGTGTGAGGAAGCTGAGGCTAGCAGTATCCTAGGTGGCGAGGCTTGAATCCACGAGGGTTCAACTCAAAGCACTTAACGAACGCACGAGAGTGAAATTTTCACATTTTCGTGTGAATGAATTAACTCAGTTCTGTGTATGAGGGATGTTCCTGGGGGGCTGTGTCCTGGTGCCCACTCCCATTGTGTCTGTTTTTTCTCTGACACTTTCCTTTTTTTGGGCCCTTGGTAATTCTGAAATGTTCTCCCCTGGGCAGTTGCTGTCAGGCCCCGGGGGTCTGATTTGTTGTTGCTGTGTTTTCAGCTGATCTAGAGGGACTGGACACACAAACATTGAAAGCCATCTCTACTCAGTTTAACCTTTTTATTTAATGGTTTATATTTCATTAGACTGATTCCAGTCTTGATGGATTCCAGTGCCCGTAAGCTGAGGGATGTTTGTCGTCATAAATTTTCTTGCTCTTGAAATCTGTTGTCGGCTCTGAAGAACTTTCTGCCTTTCCCAGGGATTAAGGCCTTGTTTTAGACAGTAGTCATGCAAGTTTCCCACCGTTAGGCTGCCAGGAGAGTTAAGCGTCCTGGCTCCGTTCTTGCATGATTTTCCGAGGCTGCCAGTAATAATATGTAATGAAAAGTAAATACTTCTTTTTTTAATGGTGTGGCCGCTTGTCGTTTCATGTTGGGATTAGGGGATTTGTGCAGTGGTAAAGCAGCGCTCTCGGGTGGGATTTGAACACGCAACTTGTGAATCTTCACATGACTTTTTGGGGAAGTTCCTGCCAAAAAAGCTTGTCACTGCAGATAGATTCTCCAGCCCTCCTGGAATTGCAGGAAGGAGCTCACAAGCTGCGTGTATGGTCCTGCTCAGGTCTCCTGTGTCTCGTCAGAGCTGCTGCACAAGGGATGCACAGGGGAATTCAGGCGTCATCCTTCGGCACATAGCGCTCAATCAGAGGGGAGGGAAATAGTTGGATGCAGGCAGGTGATGGGGCTGTTTCACACCATGCTTAGGGCAGTCTAGCTCGAGGTGTGAGTTTTATTCAAACTTTATTCGAGCAGTCTAGCTCCCTGGCTGGGTCTCTGCCTCTGTCTTTGGTAATTGTACGGCTCTGGGGAAAGCTCCTTGGCTTGCTGACTCTGCAGAAACACACCAAGCCCAACGCCTGATGTTGCAGGTGGATCAGACACGCCCTGTGGTCTTGAGTTGCTGGGGCTGATGTGAGGGAGGGGATGGGAAGGTGGCTCAGGGCAGGGCTTGGCTTGGTCATCGCTGTGGCAGGCCACAGTGAGACCTGGAGCCAGGAGCAGAGCTTGCACCCATGGTGATCTCAGCTGCCCCACTGGAAAGTCAAAGGAGTGGGAGAGTCACTGATCTGGTGAGGGCCATGCTCCTCCCTGAAGGGATCTGTCCCCTGTCCAAAGGTTTGCTGGGCTGAGGCCCTGGAGGGGCGAGGTGGGAGAGGAGCGAGCAGTACTATGTTTGCCTGAGTATCTGTCCGTGCATTAACACAGTGGGCTTCTTCACATGGGAAGGAGGACTGCTGACCTGAGCAGGGGGCTGAGGAGGGTGAAACCTCTGCTGCACAAACATTCTTTAGAGGATTGGTGGAAGGAGGGCAGCAGGAGTTGTGCTGTTTTGGGGGCTCTTCAGACCTTTTTTTTGCACCCCATGAATGCTGCCTCACACTGACAGGGATGGAGAGCTCACGGCTTGTTGGAATTTCTCATCGGTAGTCTACTCCAGGGGCACTCCTCTCCTTGCCAAGCTAGGCAGGGGGAACCGCCACTGCCTCTTGGCTTCTCCTGCCTGTGCTTGTCCCTTCCCTTTCTGCTGTTGCTGTTCTCTGGCCACAGGCACCTCCTGGGTCCACTAAGGGAATGAGCTGGGAGTTCAGCAATTCCTCTGCGAGGCCAGTAGTCCTGGGGTTGTACCTCTGGTTGGGTTTTGCTGCTTACCTGGCATGCTGGAGCTTCTTCCTGTCTCGGGCTTCAAACCCCTCAGTAAATAGCAGCCAAGCAGGTGGAGGAAGGAGTACAGGAATGTTTTGCTGCCTAATCCACATTGACGCCTCAGCTTCACCCCAGGTTGCCTGTCTAAATGGTTCTGCCAGGGAGCCCTGCCTGCTCAGCAGCCATCCTGGGAAGCGCAGTTTGCTCGAGCCTCGGGAGCTGTGGGTGGGTGTTCGGAGCAGGATGGGGCAGTGGGAAATTTCTGCTCCCCTTGCATTGTCTACACATTGAGGCTGCAGGTCCCTAGGGAGTAGAGGCTGTGGTCCAGGCAGAGCAGGCTGATTTCTGTCATCCTGCCATGCCATCTTGTCATGCTCTTGGTCCCATCCACTTCCAGAAACCCCTGTCTTCCCTCCAGTCTGTTGCAAATCACCACCGCTTGTCTCCGTGCCCTACCTCTGTGCTCCCAGCCTTGCTCTGCCCATTGCCATGTTGCTTTCTCCTGCCTTTTCTTTCTCCAGAAGCTGAATGCCCAGCTGGTGAGTAGTCTGAGGTGTGTGTGGCTGTTCTGGGGAGGTTGACGTTTCATACCTTAGCATACGTTTAGCATACCTTAACTGGATGGGTATCGATCGCGTTGTTGGTAGACATGTTTGAGCAACCAGAGCTTTGCTGTAGCAGCTTTTCTGTGTGGGATTAATATAACTGGTGTTTTTTCTTTAAACTTTATTCCAGAGCTCTCGAGGTGTGCTCTGTGTTGTCATGAGTCAGACTTCCCAGCACCACTGTGCAGGACAGAGGTGACGTCCTCACCTCGAGGCAGTGACAGTGGAGGCCTTGAGGGTGGCCAGGCTGCTGGAAATGGTGGAGGCCATGCTGTAAGGCTGGGCAGTGTGGTGAGCAGCTGGGGCTAGCGAGGTCTGCCCTGGCCCTTGAGGACAGCATGCAGAGTGGCTGAGAGATCTGAATCTGTAATCTGCGCTGGCTTGATGGCTGGCTCTCGGGGCTGGACTGAAGGTCGCTTGGTGCAAACTGTACAGCCCTGGATCCTGTCCCAGCAGTCCCTCTTCTTCTGACCATACCAACACCACTGTAGCTGCAGGGGTCCACCTTGTTTTTCTGTGTTAATTTTTCAATCTGCCCCGTAGAAATTCCCAGCTGCGTATTTTAAGAGATTAAACTTGCTTTGCATCTGTTTGCTCCGCAAATTATGTCTCTAAATTGAGCCTAAATCTAAAATAATTCATAGAAATGAAGTCTTAATCTTTCTAACACAGCAATGAAGCTTAATAATCACAGTTGGGGTTTCTCTTTAAAGACTTATAATTTGTTTGGGGAAATCTTGAAGGCATAAAAGTGAGTGTCTTCCTTTTTGTTACTTCCATAACGGCTGTTTGAGCCTGGTACCTAATTAATTGATAGCATCTTGAGGAAGGATAGATGTTTGCATAGCTGTTAAATCCCCATGTTAAACCAATTCCTAGCTGCCCCACCTTCCTGAGAACACCCTCACATAGCCTGTGTTCTCCTCAGCTTTCTGTGCCTGGAGAGGAGTGCAAGAGAAGTCTTGTTGAAAGACATGTAATGTTGACATTCTTCTGCGATTAACACTGTCATAGGTGGTGTGCTGCTTGAGTACCAATTCAGGAAGCTATTTTAAGCAGTAGTAGTGTAAAGCAGAGCTCACCAGAGTGTGGTACTTGCACTAGTGGCTTGATGTCAGTTCAGAGTGCAGCGCCAGGAGCCTGCCATGCCTGATGGTTTCCTCTGCCACTGCCACCCACCAAGCTGCCGATGGTGGCCTCGAACCAAATTAGTCGATGGGGCAAAGGTAATGTGATTTTGGTGGTGCATCTCTAGATGAGGTAGTCAGTTATCTGTTACCTCTAATATAACATCTTAAAACCCTGCGGTATTTATTAGTCCGTGCCTTCTGAGGCATCGTTCATCCTGTCCCTCTGGCAGGGTGGCAGTAGTGTAGTGTGGCTGGTGTTAGGTTGGTCTCACGCACACTGATGTGCAGTTTTTTGCCTCCAAGAACCAATTTCCCTCATTGATAGGAGAACCCGTCAAGCTTTCTTCTGGTCTTGTGCATGTCTTTGCCCATTTTTTCCTCTTGCAGTGGTCACTCAGGTTAGTGGCTCTCTGCCTCCAGAGCCAAAGCACCTTTACTGAAGGGTGTGTTTTTCTTTAGCCCTTTCTATCATTCTTTCGCCATTTCTTGGGCCTTAAACTCCTGCAAGGATGGTTATTCCACTGAGGTGCAGCTAGCCACCCAGCTGCTTCCCGACCGTAATCCTTTGGCAGCAGCAGCTTCTGTGGGTATTAAGTTAAAAATGAATGGAAAAGCTTTACAGCCAACCTAGAGAAACAGCTTAAGTGTTCAAGCAGCAAGAAGAGGCAAGTTTGGACTGATATATCTGCTGGTTTAAACGTGCATCCTGTTACTGCTTCAGTGCTTAAGCTGTTCTCTCTACAGAGAATACTCTTGGTTGGAAGGGATCTTTTTAGCCCAGCGCCCCACTCAGCGCAGGGCCAGTTGGATGAGGTTGGTTGTAAAGCTCTTCTGTTCACTTGTAAGTAGATGAGACCCAATTTCAGCAGTGTGCGGTCAAGCGTTAGTCTCTTTGTTAACAGACATAGGGAGTTATGTAGCTGAGCTGCAAAAGCTCATGTTCCGAAACAGGAGCAAGTGAAGATTTGGCGATGAAAATCTGGGTCCAAGTAAGATTTTGAATAATAGTTGGTGCAGTAAATCAGCGTTGAGGTTTGAGCTCTATCCAGTCGCTGCACCAAAATGAAAAGGCAAGAGGAGGAAGCCAGGGAACAGAGTGCCCACAGCTTCCTTCTGCTTTACTGAATACTTGGAACGGGTTTCGTAAAGATCCTTCCATCCACAGTTAAATGTTTAGCAGCAGCTTGGTGATGCTAGAAGGGGCAGTGACCTCTCTTGATGCTGCTAAGCTTCTGCAAGTAGGCAGAAAGTTAACTGGAAAAGGCTAATCTGTGGGCAGTAACAGCTATTTTAAAAAGCTGCGAGAAATAATCCCCCTCAGCTACAAAATGATCTTCAGTAAATTGTTGGGATACCAGCTGTCAAGTCAATGTTCTAGTTCCTTAGCACACCCATCTGCCCCAATGCTGCGTGAGCTCTCTGTGAGCGCTCAGGAGTTTGTGCTGCTTGGTTGCTGCTAATGTCTCTTTAAATGTGAGACATGGCAGGTAAGGGCTATTTTCTCACTTCATGTCTTGGAGGAGTTTATACCAAAAAAAGTCAGAAATTCTGCTGATTCACAACAGTGTCGTTTGGGAATTAATTTTTCAAAGATGTCTTGCTTGGTGCAGTTCAGTTCTGCATTCCTTTAAGCTGCGCACAAGTCACATGAGACTTACTATGAACACAGATCCTCTTTGGCTTCTCTCTGCCTGCACCCTGCATCTGAAACGCTCTCCTGTGGGATCCCCTGTGTCCCACTACAGCCTCTCCTAAGCTGGTTGTGAAACTCCTTGTTACTCAGTTCCCTTCAAAGATGGTTCACAGATGCTATCAATCCTCAGTCTCTGGTTAATCCAGAGGAGGTGTGTTGATGCAAAGGGGAAGGAGGGAAGGCATTTGTGACAGAAGGTCTTTCTCTTTCAGTGTATGTACTCCACTTTTGATGCCATTTAATACCTTTTTTTTTTTTTTCCCCCTTTGTACAGGCAGTGGCTTTCAAGTATAGGTGATTTTTGAAATTAAAAGTACTTGAACAGGGAGGCAGCCTTGGAAACAGTCTACTTGAGGCTGGGAGGCAGCACTTTGTTAGAATATCAAACAGCCCTTAAAACGAAGAGAGGCATTTGACAGCGTACATGATTTAGCCTTACTTCATTCAGAGGTAAACTTGCTGTTGCTGGGGCAAGGCTAACCCTCTCTCCTAAGGCTGACGACACTGGCGTCTTAAAGCCTAGCTTGGCTTTCCGTGGGGTAAGCTGTTTGTTTTCAGAGTGCATCAGCATGCAAAAGATCATCAGAGCAGGTCAGGCTTGTGCTGAAATACCCTGTGTCTGTTGGCAGTCGGCTCCCACATAGAGGTAAGGCTTGGCTCTGGGATTGTTACCCTGCATGGCCCTTGCTGGGGTGGGGAGGAGCGTGCTGTACTATAGACTGTGTGACAGCAGCATGGAGACAGCTCCATCTAATGTGTTATCTCTATGCATCCTTGGCATGGGAAGGACAGAGGTCCCTGCAGGAACAAGGTCCTTCTCTCAGTCTCTTGGAGCTTTTTCCCCTGCATCGAGTTGCTGCCTGACCCTTTAAACTGTGCAACCCCAACTTATGGGTGAGGTGAGGCTCTGGGACGTCATCGGTTGTTGTCCCCTCTGTCCCACTCACTTTGTTGCTGGCTGGCCAGAGCTGCAGCAGCTTGTTCTCCTGTCTACCCAGCTCTGTCTCTGGGCAGGCACCACAAAATGTGCTTGGCTGCACCATCTGCGTTGTTACGCCTGGGCGAGTTTTTGGCCTCCTTGGTGGTTAACAGAAATAGATTTTAATTAAAAGCTCATTATCAAGTTGTCGTGTAACATTAGTAAATAAAAATAACTTTTATGGCCCTGTCTTGTGGCTCAGTAAGTGGCAACTGAAAATATTTGACATCACTTTGTTTTTGAAAAAATGGAAGAGTATTGCATGTTTGATTCCCTGTTTGCTCCAAATAGGCTTTAAATCCAAATAAATGGTTGTCTGTGGCACTTCTGTTATCATCCAAGTCCAGAAGAAGAAATAAATGTGGTCTGCGGTCTCAAAGTTATCTCTATTTCAGTTGTAAACTGTTGTAGGTGGTTTGTTCGGGCATCTCCTGGTGGGATGAGGAACAGATACAGACTACCCATTTATTGTTTCCCGGGTGGTTAGTGGAGGGATGCTCTGCTCAGCCCTTGCCCTCTCCCTTCTGCTGTTTCCCTCTTTGTTTCAGTGCAGAGGTGTCACATCCTCTTATTAAAGCTTGCTTCTAAATGGAAATAACATCACATGGTGGAAGCTCAGCATTGCTTCGGGGGCTCGGTCCCCTTTTCTGTGTGGTCTTTTAGGCTGTCATGTCATCACAACAGGGGCTCTGTGCTATCTTCTCATCTCTGGCACAGAACTAACAGTTAATAAAATGATCTGCTAAGGTGAAAAGCCATTTTCTGCATTATTTAAGGATGAATTGGTGCAGTTAAATATTTCACTGATGTAATTTCTTCAAGGTCATGCTTTAAGTCAATACCTTGCCTCCTGCAAAGCGGTTGTGTTGTGTGGGGTATGGAGGGACCGTTGTGATGGTTTGCTCTGGGAGGCAGTATGCCTGTGCTGAGCTGGTGAGTGCTGCCTTAATGTCCTCCAGTCATTTTTTTGTGCCCTTATTCCCCAACCTGACCCCAGGGGTGGCTGAAGCTTCAGTGGTTTGCATTTGTGATGACAAGGAGCAAGATCTCCGTCCACCATCCGTGGACAGAATTGGGTTCTGTCCCTTGAAGTTTGAGCACCTCCCTGTTGTCCAAGGAGAGCTTCTCACGTGAGGAACCTTAATCTTAAATGGTTAAAAAATGTCCTTTTTTTTTATTTTCCCCCTTTTCCATGTAGCTGGCATAAATTCAGTTTGACATTGTTGGAAGAAAAGCATCAGCTTATGCCAGTGGGTTTTGGGAATCGCTCTTCTCAGTAGACCCTCTGCTCAACCCTCACCATGCGGGAAGGTTGCACCCTCTTGTTCCCCATTTTTTGTAGCACTTGGCCTCCCTCCTTGTCACCCCATGATGAGGGGAACTCCTAACCCTTCTGCTCATTTTTGTGGCTGGCTTATCAACTCGTTAGCTAAGGAACGGTTGTGAAACTTGACAGAAAGGTTGTGCACTGAAATACATTGTCCGGTTGCCTGCTAGTTGGAAATGACTATTGGTGCAGGTTAATAAATAATGCAAACCCTGTTAATAGATGCCAAATGCAATGTCTCCGGTGGAGAAAAAGATGATGCCAATAAACCGTACTGGAAGTACTCTATTCTAGCCACTGGCTGCTGAGTTTTAAGTGTTTAGTGCTGTTTACTTAAAGCGCTCTGCTGATAAATTGTAACACTCTGTACTTAGTAAAGAACATGAACATAAATCCCAGCTCTGCAGAATAACAGCCTTGCAGTGTATACCCTGTTTATAAAGCAGTTCGGCCACGAATTCCTTCAACAACTCGCTGAATATATCTAACAACTTGTGTTGCCATCATGCTGATAGGAGAAAGCAAAGCTGCAAATGCAAGAGGTGATGCCTGCAGCTGATGGAGGATGCTGAAGTGACATGGTCGCATCCCGCTCCATCCTGTGGGCTGGGTTAAGGTTATCGTAACGTAGCTTTTTATTGGGAGATTGAGCTTTATTATAGCATCATGCCAGCTGCTCTGGCATATGGCTGAGAGGGGATTTTGCTCCTCTAAGACTCTTTGCTTTGTTTTTAGGAGCTCGTAATGGCTTGCAAAATTGACTTTGTGCTTCAGGTGTCACTTTAGTGCAGAGCAGGGGAATGGTGTTACGGGCAGAGGATGGGATGGGGAACTGCCAGCCCGTTCTGGCTCTCCCCTAGACTCTCTGCCCAGCCTTGGACAGGAGCTCTCTCCATCTCCCTGTGCCTGAGGGTGTCTTTTTTTGTGTTTATGGCCAGGAAATGTGGCATTTAGTGATACAAGGCCTATCAAGTAAGGGTAAGGAGGGCTGAGGTCCTGAATGTCTGTAAAACAGTTGGAGTTCAGCTGTCAAAAGATGCCGCTTGAATGCAGATTGTTATTTTAAGTACCGAGGTGTGGAATGAAATCATGCATGTGGAAATAAATGTGGCTGCTGTTCCATTTATATATTTAATGAAGGTAATTCAACACAGTCGGGGAGGATGTCTGTGCGATGTTATGGTTGGAGACTTTAGCACCGTGCAGGCAGGAATGTTAAATATATATTTCTGCCATAACGTACATGTGCAATGACAGAGCAGCGGTGTAAAATCTAGCAGCAGAAGCAGTCACTTAAAATATTCACATCACCAAATTAAAATTGCAAGGGGGGAAACACACAGAGTTCTTGCTTTAATGCTCTCTGCTGGTCTCGGAAACTAACTGCTGGCTTGCTTTTAGGGAGGAGATCTTTGGGTCGTGTGAGCTGGTGCAGTGTGGTGAATAAGGTTTGGGTGCCTGCACGAGACTCTGCAGGGGCGGCTTGGTGGGAAGCTGCAGCTGATGGAAATCCTAGCTGGGTGGGACTCGGTGGGGTTGCTCTAGGATTGTTCAAAACAGCAATCCCATGGGATGTGGAGCGATGTCCAGGGAGGAGATGCTTCTGTCAGCAGCACCCAGGAGCTTGTCCTGGGAAAGGTTTGGTGCAGGGCTGTGTGCTTGCAGGCACCGATTGCTCATCTAAAGCAATAGGCTGAAATGTGGTCTTTGCAGAAAGAAAAAAAAAAAGCCAATAACACTTTATGCAAAGCAGTTTAATTCTAGTTAAAAAATAGCCCTTTGATGGCAGCCTGTTTTTATGTGCCTCCAGAAATGGTATAAAATAGCTGTTCAAATGTGTCTTGCTCTGTTTTGTCTGAACCCTCAAATTAACCTCCCTCTTAAAATAATAGTCAGGAAAAGATTTTCTGCAATCTGAGCCATCCTGTGCTGAGTTGGAGCTCATCATGGGGACTGGAGGCTAGCTAAATGTGTGAAATTAGGGTTTTATAATTATAACACTGCAAAACTTGTTCCTCCTGGTGTTTTTGACCTCGAGGTGTTGATGGCTCTTGATATAAATTGCGGAGAGACTGTTGCGAGCTGTCCTGGGTGTTGATTTTTGGAGGGTAGCGTCAGCTTTATTCTATTCTGGGCCTGTCAGTGTGTTTGTATGTTCCCTGGGAGGGGGAGAAAATGACGATATACTCATTTAATCAAAGCCAGCAGAATGGCAATAAGCTTGTCCTCAACGGCTTTGCCCACAAGGCGGCAGTGGGTGACAGCGGGAGCAGTGTGTCACCCATACCAGCAGTCCCTGCCGTGCCTGAGCATTAATATTGATGCTGTCCAGGTGGCACCAAGATTGAGTTGTAGTGACAAGAGAATGTGCCGAGATCCTTTTGCCCTAGGGCTTTAGAGTAATGGCCATATGTCTCAGTTCAGCAATTGTTTCCACCGTGCAGATGGAAGATCAAAGTGGCTTTGGCATATTAGATTAATCTGTTTTATGTCCCTCTTCACCTTTCTGCCTCCCAATGCCTTCTGTTTTTATGAGCAAACTTCAGTAACAACATAGATGCGGCTGCAGGATTGCTCGATGGATACGGTCTTTGAGCAGGACCAATTTTCTGTGCTCCTGAACTGCTTTTGTTACCAACGTTTTCAGCAGAAAACGCAGTTTGACTCTATCAAAACATGGTCTGAGAGAACCACTGACTTCAGGGATAATGTGTTGGGGTTTTTTTCTGAGCTCTTTTTCCCTTTTACCTGTGCAGGGTCAGTAGCTCTGGATGAACCCACTTCATACATAGATCATTTCACTTGTGATTTTCGGGACCACGTTGCGCCCTTGTCTATGAAACCCTGTTGCTGATACTGGAGTTTGCGCATGACTTCCTGGGGCTATAGTTAGAGATATTAAAGCCACTGAGGGGCAGTTAAGAGTGATTTTTATTTCTTGCTGGAAACAGGCTGCTCATAGCAGTGTGTGGGTCAAAAGCAATGTCAACTGACATTGCTTCAGGTCCTCTGTTGAATGTCGGTGGGTTGCCAGAGGAAGAAACAGGGGGGCTTTATTTACAGTGCTGTTTGCAGGGGTGGGGAAAAAAACACAGCTCAGTTTCCTAGTGAGGGACTAATTGGTGATCAGCAGATGAGATCAGATGGAAGGACATGAAGTATGCTTCGTTAGCATGTTTCCTTATCTTTACCAGATGCCTTTTCCACACTCACAGAGGCATTGTGAGGTGAAAAAAGGATGGATTTGGTTGTAAAGGAGATGAAGGTCTGAAATCCATCTTTATAACTCTGCTTCTTGTTTGCTTTCCTGCAGGTGAAGTGGAAAGGGAAGGACCTGTTTGATCTAGTATGCAGGACACTGGGACTCCGAGAAACCTGGTTCTTTGGGCTTCAATACACTATCAAGGATACGGTGGCTTGGCTCAAAATGGACAAGAAGGTTGGAACCAAATTTCCCTTGAGAGGTCATGTGGGATGACAAGGGAGAATGTACTTTTTTTCCTCTTTCTTTGATTACAGGCTGTGTTACCTGTGGTATCGAAGTGAACTGGGTGAAGTGTATTTAAATCTCATCCCCGTGGCACCTGTAAGTCAACCAGGGATGAGTTGGCAGAGATACCCCACCCCAGCTCCTTCTGAGCTGTAAAGCCTCAGACTGTGCGCACTGGATCCCCTTTGAGGCATTTTGGAGGGAGACAGCCATGCTGCAGTGCTGGACTTTGGGGTGACTGTAATGTAAATGAAACCTAAACATCTCTTTTCTCTGCCTCTGAACGACAAAACCTTTAGCAGAAAAGTAAAGTTGCATCTTGGCTTCTTTTGTTGTTGAGATGTACAAAGAGCTAGGGAGGAGGAAAGCCAGAGAAGTGAAAAGGAGATGAAGATAAGGGAGGAAATGCTTCCCAAATATGCGAGCCTCCAGGTCACTGAGGGGTGGGTTAGAGAAGTGATAGATGTGGTTCTGTTTGCATCCAAAGGATGTTACACTAAAAGCAGATGGTAATCGAGACTGTGAGTGAGGTCTGGGTGTTTCGTGTGTCATGCCAAGGTTTTAAACTAACATGAATCTGAACTAGACGGTGCCAGCACAAGAGAAAGATAGCAAGGGACAACACTGAAATTCAAGGGGAGGCAGTGCAGGGAAACAAGAAGAAAAGTCGGTTGGTGGCGTAGCAGGATATAGTGTTGCTCTGCAAGGTTTGGAAGAGGCAACGTGCGCACAGCAGATGAGGATCAACCTTTGGTGTCTCATTTTGCATGCTGTTTGTTTCTGCCTTGTTTGTTTTCTTGCATCGTTATGAATGTCAGAATTGTTTGTTTGTTTTCTTTTTTTAACTGTGATTTCTGAACTGCTTAGGTTGGTTCGTCTGTTCTAGATGTCTAAAATGCCTGACAAAAGATGTACTGATCTGAACAGAAGGGAACTGTGTTTTGACTGCAAGAGGCAGAGTGCTGAAGAAGCTGGAAGGAGTAGCTGAGAATGGCTCTTGTATCCCACAGGTTCTGGATCATGATGTTCCAACAGAGGAGCCCGTCACCTTTCACTTCCTGGCCAAATTTTATCCTGAGAATGCAGAGGAGGAACTGGTTCAGGAAATCACACAGCACTTGTTCTTCCTGCAGGTAGGAACCTTGTTTTCCAACCTTAGGGAGAAGGAGCCAGGATGAACAGAAGTGCAAGAAGGTTCCAGGGTCAGAAAGTTGGTCAGCAGAGTGCAGATGCTCGTCATTATGTTCATACCTCTCCAAAGGGTGGTATTGTCTTCAGCAACAAAAACTTCTTGAAATAGGTCAAAGATGGTTTGTCTGGATGAAGCAGTCACAGATGCCCAGACTAGCAGACCTCGTAGACTGGCTGTCAGGAATGAGTAGGTGATTTGTAATATTAGTGGGTGGTGGCTAGGGAAAGTGAATCTGTCAGATGTGGGCTTGAATGACACACACAGCCTTAGAGTCCACCTCTCTGCAGGGTGTGGGTATCAGTTGTGATGAGGGATGGCAATTGCCTTTGTACATGATAGCATCATTATATGAAGCAGGGGAATTTCATCCTCGAGAACAAAATGCAGCCAACCTGCTTTGTGTTCAGGCTGTACAGCAAGGTTCACTTCTTCACAAAACAGCCTTCAAATAATTGGAGCAGAAGAAAATCCCAGAAGCTCAGCTCTGTGAGAGACTGATGGCGAAAGCAGAGGAGAAGGGGAAGCCTCATGGTCCCACCTGCCCCAGTAACTCATGCCTTTACGTTAAGCATTTGGAAACAGTGGTGAACACTTCTTCAGGCTTTTTTCTTTTTTATATAAAGTACACTACAAAACTTTGTGTCCTGAGAAGTCAGCTCAGCTGACGTAGCAGTGCTGTGTGGCTGGTAATGAAAAGCTTCTATAACGGGAGCCATCTTTCAGACAAGATCGTTTTTCTGAAACTATTTCTTTTACAGCGTTGTGTCAACTACAGTTACAGGCAGTAGAGTAGTCCTAGTCAGACCCCTAGGTACACATTGGGATGTCTTAGCCGCTCTGAGGCTGTTAATTTAACATTACTAAAACAAATGAATTATACGAAAAAGACACTCATTCTTACGTTTGTTATGCCAGAGTAGAGGCAACCTGGATTTGGATGCTCTTGGAGATACCACTGTAGACTTCAGTGTGCCCTGCCCTTTCAAACTGATCTTGAAGTGAGCTCACCACTTCTTGGTACTCCTCACTCTTCCAAAGTTCATCTTTGTTTTTTGCAGCTAAAGGACTTCTAAATGCAAAATACTGCTGTTAATTTCCAAGGTCTGTCTTGTGCACTAGTGTCTCTTTAGGGCTATTTTTAAATGTCCCATTTGCCATGGGCTTTATCCTTGATGAGGAAAAATGCTGTTGGCATCTTTGAAAAGGAAAATCGGAGAGGAAAAGCAGTTAAAGCTGCATTTTATAAATGCAGACCATGACTTTTCTACTAGGATTTCTGATGATGAGAGGAGCCTGGGCTCCTGTAATGTGTGTGGGAAGCAGGAGCACACGTAAGCTTGCAGACTCTCCTGTTCTAAGGCAGGAGAATATCTTCTGTGATTATGTTGTAACCAACTTCGGGGACTCAAAGCATGTTATAAATTCAAATCGATGTTACTGCATCTCTGTGACAATCCATTTAAGTCTCCCAGGAAATAGTATGCTTTTTTCCTATCCTCATTCTGGAAAATTAAGTGTGCAAAACCAAAAAATATCAAACATGACAGGTTTAATTTTTTAATGCACAGAAGCCAGGAAACGTAAAGCCGTGGCTTTTGGGAACTGCACATTGGCTCTCCTGGGAGCGTGCGCAGGGCTTTGCCTGCTGCTAAAAGCATGGCCACAGAAGTGACCTGCTGCTCTCCTTGCTGTTGGTGGGATTGGAGGGAATTAGCCTCGAGCACAGGTGAGCACTGACTCATAACAACGCCTGAATATCCCAGACCAAAACATTTGTGCACTCAGAGACTCGGCTGCAAACTTCTTTTTTAATTTAGTGTTGTGTATAGATGTCATATCAATCCATAGCTTATGCCTTAAGAGGTTTTATCTCCATGTTTACATGCCAGACTTTTTTTCCCACCCTTGCCTTTAGCAATGGGATATGGGTTCTGTCATTTTCCATGTATAAATTAGCTCTTCTCAGAAACCTGTCTGAAAAAGGTGGCCCGTGAAAGCCTGAGCCTTTTGCTTCTGAGCCACCAGAGACTTCCTGGGCCTGAATTGTAATTAGTGTTAGGAAAATTAACTGTGTGGTTGACAGCTTGAGTTAAAATAAGCTGCAGCCATCTGCTGTGACAGTCATGCTTTGCATTGCTCCACTAAGTGTGTGGTAAGTGTCCTTTACTGCTATGTGCAGGTGAAGAAGCAGATTTTGGATGAGAAGATCTACTGTCCTCCTGAAGCTTCTGTCCTGCTGGCCTCTTATGCTGTCCAAGCCAAGGTAGGCACAGGGGGATTTTCCAGGGGCCTGCTGATGTTGGCAGTGGGTTAGTGTTGCCCCTGAAGTGGTTGCCTGGAAGTGAGGCGCTTTGCGATGTACCCACTTCCTGAGGAGGGAGAAGGCAGGGGAAGTTGTTAAAACTTGGGAAGTGAGGGGACTACACTAGCACTATTGCCTTCTCTGCGCGGCTGCTTCCTGCCTACCTTCAGATGTTGGACAGATTTTTTGCTTTCTCTTTCCAGTACTCTTTAGCAAGCCCTCAGCTTATGAGCTGCAGTGCCTGCTCATGTGGCTTACTACTGGAGCAAGTGAATTCCCCAAGCCGTGCTTTTTCGGATCTCTTCCCTACTCTTGCCACTGTAGCCAGAAGCAAACCAGCTGTGGGACTCACAGCTCTGCTGCTTCCCCAGAATACTTGTCATCATGATAACTACTTTATTTTGAGTGCTACAGCTTGCCATGTAAATGTTATTGCAGTGTTAAAGGACTCTTCTTGACTTTTCCTTTTATCTTGGGTTTGATCTTGGGTGTTCGGCCTCAGTAGGCAGAAGAAGGAGTCAGTGGTCACTAAGTTCTCATTCCTCAGCTGAATCCTGCAGAGTCAGTGTATTTTGCTGAGGATTTATTTAAGAGAATGTTTTCCAGTCTGGAGCGTGCAGCCTTAAACAGCTTGCAGCAGCCTACAGCAGAGGGGACTCCTGGAGTAGAGGGAGTAGCCCAGGGTTCAGAAGTGGGGCCATTCTTGCAGGAGAGGAAATAATTTATCCCTGTATATGCACAACATGTACTGCTGCTCAGTTAACAAGTCTTCTAGCTAATCTCCAGTTTATGTGTGTAAAGACAACGTCTTTGGAAAAGGAGTGACTGGAGTCTGATCGTAGCCCAGCTATGTTATCTCTGTAGCCTCGTGGTCGTAGTTGGTTCTGACTCTCTGGATGCAATTTAGGAAGGCATTTTGGCTTGCAGAACTGCAGGCAGGTGGCCGTGCCCTGGGTCTGGCCTGTCTGCCTGTCCTTAAGGAGCACAACTGTCAAGCAGTTTAGGAGAAGCAGGGTAGTTGTCTGGTCTGTGAGATAACCTTAGCTGACTGTGCGGGAGCGGGGCTTTGGCTCTGTTGCCTGAAGAGAGGACCCGATCCAGGCTGGTTGGAAACAGAGGCCAGTCCTCAGTGTTTCATCACCATGGCTTTTTCCATGTCACTGTATAATCTTCCTCATAACCCTTTAGTCTGTGCCCAGTTTGTCTGAATACAGCCCTGGGTTATGTGCAGCAGTGTTCTATGATGATGAATGTTTGAATTTACTAGAAAAAATGTTTTCTCCTTGTAGTCAGAATATCAATGAAACCATACTTTTTTTCGAGATACTCATCAGCCAGGGAAAGACAAGTTGCTTTTAGAAGTGTTTCTATTTGTGTGAAACATTCATCACTCTTATTAGATTGCATGAGTAAACACTTACTTGGCTTTTTCTCCGTTGACCTGCTGAGCTGAGGATACATAGGGGATGACTTTTCCTGTTGCCAAAATGAATAAACCATTGGGTAAATATTGAGGGCTGGTAACTCTTGGCCATGACAGCTTCGGCTTGCGCAATTGGGAACAGGCTGTAATTTGGTACAGGACTGTTGTGCTGTCCCCTTTCTCTTGCAGCTCAGCTGCTGACCTTGTGCTTAGTAGCACATTCAACGTGCTCAACACTTGGTCAGCTGGAGTCAGAGCAATTCGTCTAACCTTGCACGTCTTGATTCTGCACAGAGCTTGTGAGAAGGTGGAAGAGGGATGCCTTCTCTGATCTTTGCTAATGTGCTTTCATGTCTGCATCAGACATGGCTTCTCCTTGCTGCCCCTCCAGACAGGGTTTCCCCTTCTGCTTTTTTTTCAGCAAAGGAGAAAGCTGAAAGTACATCTTTGGTACAGAGCTGGGAAGAAAGATGTTGCAGGTCATCTCCTTCCAGTTACATAGGATGATGATGTCTTTTCTGGACAAGAAAGCGGCCACTGAGCACAGTAATTTCACTAATAACGTGCTGATTTGCATGATTAGGGGCATAATAGCCTGATATAGTGGTGTGTTTGCAGCCATTTGATTGACAGCCAGGTTGGTTTGTAGTGTTGTTGCACACCTACCTGCAATAACAAAGTAAGCGTGTGGGTCATAAAAATAAAAGCTTATTTATTTCTATATCGTTGTGTTCATTTGGGAAATTACTATGTGTTTTCCCCTCTAGCCCTGCATTCAAACCACCCACACTGTTTTCAGATGTTGGAGGTGGTTCAGGTTTTAAATAGTTGGGAGAGACATGGAATCTACTGAAAAATATGTCCTGGCAGGAAGTGGTAACATCCAGGAGGTTCTTCTATTTCTTGCCCCTTAGATGCAGATTGCTGCCATGCTGCAGACCTCTTAGCACTTCAAATCTTGTAGCACTAGCAAAGAGCTCTTTTATTTTTGTTTTTTTCTCCAAAACAAACAATACTTGGTGTTAATAGTTTGAAGCTGAACATGCCTATGTTTATTCAGGATGATGTGAGCCAGGTATATGAACGAGGTAAAGGCAACTTCCATGTGTAACCATGAATATTAGTCAAATAGTTCAATTAACAGGACCTGAAATTCCATGACAGTTTTGAAGTAATGATTTAATTGAAAAGGTCTTTAAAAGTATGTTTGCTGAATCATTTGATCCAACATATACTGTAATACTTAAGCCATTTGTTGATTTTTGACTTGTGAATAATTAATGTTCTCATCCAGACTTCCTCTCAGTACAAATATTCCTTTGGGATGTGGCAATATTTTTCACCACATGAAAAATCACATAATCCATACTTAGTCTTGGATCTCTAGGGTAGATCACAACAAAAAAATAATTGCATTAATCCTATTTGCTATTATTTTCATCACCTAAAAATGATTTATTTTCTGCCTCTCCAAGGTTATTGGAGTTGTTTCCTTTGCCAGTGCCACGTTTTTATTGCCATTCCCTTTTGATGTGGGTTCAAGGGACGTGTACCTGCAATGCACTGCTTTCTGAGGAGCTCCGAGCATCTGTAGACCTTGGAAGACAGACAGTTGCCGCTGCTCAGCACCCTTCTGAATGAAATCTGTGGTGGTTTTGTTATATTAATTGAAGTCTGAGTCAGTGTTGATTGTTGCATGCTTCCTTCGCATCTGCATTGGCTCCAAATCAATACTTGCGTCTTTAATCCCTGCTTGTCATCTATGAAACGTTGCTTGCTGGGCTGCGGAGAGGATTTATGTGTAGACGTTTGATGCTGAGCTCTGGTTTTAGTGTACAACGTGATGGTTCTGGCATTAAAAGGAGGCTGATGTGGAAAGCTTCCTGACTTATTACACGACCATCATGTGTGTCTTGGTCTTGGTTTTAAAGATTGTCACCATTTTGTACTTTCTGAGCTGAGGTCCTTCAGAAAAGCAGGGAGGGAAGGGCTGTCTCCCTTGCAAAATGAGTGACTTGAGCAAATGTTGGCGTGTCTTCTGTAACTGGGGAGTGTCACTGCAGAAGTCCTGTTTGCCGGGTGAATGAAAATTGCAGCATTTCGTGTACGTGCCTCACATCCATCGTCCTCTTCTCTTGAACTTGCTAGGTTATTTGAGGTGCCACTTTCTGGTGGTTTCCTGGCCTCTTAAGCTGTACAGGAGGTAAATTCATTTTCACTGCACTGCAGGGACACTCAGCTTTTCAATCTGTTAATAAGCAGTTTTATTTCTCAGTCACTTTATATGCTCCTCAAAAAGATGTAAATCTAAACAAATATTAGTAATTACGGGATGCACTTAACAAATCTGAATTGGATTCCATGACCCAGTTGAGCAACAGACCCTCTGGCGGAAAAGCCAGCACCTGCCCGAGAGGAGTCTGTCAAACTCCTGTAATTTTTTATTATATTTGTTCATTAAGGTGGTAAGCAGCAACAGAGAAACCACCATCTGCCTCACCTGAATTGCTGGTATCGATCAGTCTTTGGGGACAGGTCTTTATCCATATCTTGACTCCCTGGGTGGGAGGGCAAGGACCTCTCAGCTATAGCGTGAGTCTTTCTTTGCATCGGAGGAAGTGTTTTCCGGGCATGGTAATCAGAGTAGAATAGAATAGTTCAGTTGGAAGGGACCTAAAACCATCATCTAGTCCAACTGGTGGACAGATGGTGGACGTCAGCTGGTGGTGGACATCAACTGATGGTGGGAAGTTTTGCTCTGCTTCCACCTCTGCTGCATGAGTAGGAGGAGGATGTTAGTTTCTATTAGCAATCAAATGAAAGAGAAAATACGGTTATTAAATTTACTGAGCAGCATATGTTCTCTGTTCTAACAGGTTGTGATGTGAAGGGTGTAAGCAGTCTGCATTTGCTCTCTCCCCAAGGGGTGGATGTGTAAGGGTAAAGAGTGTTTCCTGCCTGTGTTGTTAATGTGGGGCGGGCACAATGTCTGTGCTTCTTTCCAGTATGGCGATTACGATCCCAACGTCCACAAGCGAGGCTTCTTGGCACAAGAGGAGTTGCTTCCAAAGAGGGTAAGTAGCTCGGCTGAGCGGAGGAGTAGGTTTCCAAGCTTGGTGGTGTTCTGTGTAACAGAGCCCTTTGCAGAGAAGGTCTCTGTGAGACTGCCTGCGGGGTGCACCCTGCTTCGCTTTCCTTGTGCTCCTTTACCAAGGCAAAGAATCCAAAAAGGTGTATTGAGGGAGGAGAATTAAATCTCTTTCTGCTGTATTTTAATAAAAACAAAAGCAAATGTTTTCTTTCTTTTCATGATTTCATCCTGCCTGCATCTCCTTCTGGCAGCCTGGGGACAGTTTGCCTGTGCTGTGTGCTTGGGAGGGTTGAGCGAGCGCTGGGCAGTCTCAGGGTGAGGGGCTGAGCGTGCCCTGCTGAGAGTTGCCTGTCTTGAGGTCAGACGTGGTGCTGGGGAGGGGTTGCTTGGGGCACGGGTGTTTCTGCCTTGCTTGCTGGCTAAGGAGACTGTGACAAGAGTGGCAGTGTGACCTGGTCTCTGTCTCCCCATATATCTCAGGTAATAAACCTGTACCAGATGACTCCAGAGATGTGGGAGGAAAGGATAACAGCCTGGTATGCAGAGCACCGAGGCAGAGCAAGGTGAGGGTATGCTGCAGTGGCGAGTCAGGGTCAGTCCCCTTGCCTGAAGAGTCACCAGGGTTTGCGGAGCTTGGGCAGGTGATGGATGAGCTCTGCTGACAGCAGGGTTAATCACAGCACACCTCTTTAGCAGACTCACAAAGGGCATAGGGCTTTCTTTGTTTGCTCTGCATGGGCCCTGCTGTCCCCTGGTCACTGAGGGGGTCCTCGAGAGACTCCAGGATTGATGCTCAGTAAGGGACCACCTGCAGAGGGGCAGGGAGGCAGATAGCCCTGCCTGCCTAGGGGGTTGGGGTGCTTTTTGAGCCAAGAAAAGAAATGGGGATTCAGACTGATGAGGTATATTACTGCCTCAGGTGATATACCACCTCTGGGGGATAAGCCTAAAGTCAGATGGATCCAAGACAGGGGCTTCCCAGCCAGGGATTTCCTGTTTATGCTTAAGGGAGTGGGAGATGGACAAAGCAAGGCTTGAAGTGCTGCATCTCGCTAGGCAAGCGTCAGCAGCCATTAAGATGCTGACAAGCTGCAGAGTGGGATTTGCTGTTGGACTTTATTGATCCTGCCAGCAAAGACAGGCTTCACCTGTGCGACAGAGATGGTCCAGGCTTTAAAGCCTTTTGAGTGCTTAGGATCAGAAAGAGCAGCCATCACCCTTTTCTCTCTGATCCTATCAAACATGGTAACACTGGCTTTTTTTTGTCTGACAGAGATGAAGCTGAAATGGAGTATTTGAAGATAGCTCAGGACTTGGAGATGTACGGAGTGAACTATTTTGCGATTAGGGTGAGTGTAGGTTGTGGGTCATGTTTTCTTGCTGGTGTAGCTCTTGTGTTAGTCTTCATCTTTTGTGTTGCTGTGAGATTGGATGAGTGGAGCCTTGGAGAGCCAGCAGACCTGGGAGTCTGCTGCAGTGCATTGATGAGAGTCCCTGCAGGCTGCAGTGTGCTTTGCTGCTAGCTGCTGGGGAGGCAGAAGCTCTTTTAATTTGCAATGCTGGTGGGTCACTGCTTGGGGCTGATTGATGAAGCTAACAATGGCTCATGTCAGACCCTCCGAGTTGAATGAAAAGATTTTCTGCTCTTTTCGTTCCTCCCATAGAATAAAAAGGGCACTGAACTGCTCCTTGGAGTTGACGCCTTGGGTCTTCACATTTATGACCCAGACAACAGGTTGACCCCTAAAATCTCCTTTCCATGGAATGAGATCCGGAATATCTCATACAGCGATAAAGAGGTATGGATACATCTCGCCTCTTCCCTGAGAGAGTAAGAACACTGTTGTGATTTAACATGATTTCTCTTAGCTTCTCTGTTTGCTGTGCTTGCTGTCACCAGCTTAGCTACAGGCTGCTCAGCTTCTCCAACTGAACCTTAATTCCAAGCCTTTCTGAAACCTTCCAGGAGTGAGTGTACAAGAGGTCAATTGGGAACTGTTCTCCTCTTTGTTTTTAGAGTATGTTCAAACCTGCTATCTAATTTTTCCAAAAACCAAAATTGCTGTTGATGTGCTTAACCCAAATATCGAAGTTCAGAAGTTGAAATCTCTGCTTTACTGTATGTATTACAGTATCTATTACTGTGTATATGTACTATATTATGAAATATAGTGAGATGTATTCCTTAGCATAACAGCTGGAATCTTTTTAGGAAGTTGAGTAATATAAGCCTGCTATTGGATAGATATTTATTAAGTCCAGAGCATAAATATGAATCTTCTGAATCACTGGCCACCAAACCTAGTTGAGAATAGCAGTGAAATTAGCTGTGGAGGGGGAAACTGATCTGCTTAATTTTCAGTCTGTGAGAGCTGCTAAAGAAAACCAGCTGCTTTTATGTTAAGGAGAAAAATTAACTTCTTAATTAAAGATTGTTTTCCAACCTAAACATGATGTTGATCAGGGTAGAAGCTAAAGGTATGCATATATTGCATGTCTTGTGAAGTTTTATAAGTAGTAAGGCCATGCTGGAGTTGTCTTCACTTGTTTTATGCCTTAAAAATAAAGAGCTTCACAACTCTGCGAAACAGCCCAGCACTTAGTGGCTTTTGAAGGCTTTCCTGCCTGTGACACATGAGCGCAGTGGAAGCTGTCTGATCAGGCCTTGCCTCAGAAATCTGGGGATTGAAGCCTCCATAACCAGGCCTTGACACAAGACTGTAATAGAGCTTTCTCTTGGGGGAAAGGATTGCCACCTTCCATCAGGTCAATCATCTGTGTAGTAACATGACCACAAGTAGACCTGACGTGATAGTAAACAGACTTAATAGCTGGGTATGACAGCTGTGTCGACACAACAGAGGGGTTTAATCCATTGTAACAAAGATTGGCTGTTTACGTGGAACTGAAATTCCTCTCCTGGCATATTTCTGCTGTTGTTTTCAAAGACTGGTGGGGCTTCTGCCGGAGCACAAGTCCGGGGACATTCATGCATGTCTGCCTGTGTGAAAGTCTTAAAAGATTGGCTCTTAAACTGACAAAACACTGCCAGCACGACTTCAGCTGAGCCCTTTTCAGGCAATACAATGTATTGACAAATAGACCTACTTTAATGGACACAGACTGCCTGCTCGAGTGCTGTCTCTTCAGCCCGTTATATTTGTAGCATGTGGGGGAGTGATGCAATAGATGCATGCCTTCTAAAAAATGCGGTGTTGCAGAGCACTCCATCTCTTCAAGTATCCTTTTGTTAGTTCAGAGTCTTCTCTCTATCCAGGGGCTGTCTTATTGAAACTCTCGAGTCTGGCGATGCCATGTATATCCTCTTGAGAGGCCCGCTGTGGGAAAGCTCTTTGGAGAGGGTAAACCCAGGCCATGGTTACAGCTGTTTGGTTGGCACACGGAATGTAAATACAAGTTAGAGTGAGGGAATAATATTTTGAGTTGTGGAGCAGTCTTGTGACATGGCTGACTTCTGTAGAGCAAAATGCATGGAAAACCATTTTGGGGAGCCCTTGTGAGTGGAGGTGTCAGTGGGAAGGACAGCAGCTCCTGTTGCTCTGTTCCTAATGCAAACCTTCTGCCCATCCATTGGGCAGCTGAGCTGGTTCTTCCTCCATTCAGAAGTGTCATGAGTTTCTGCTGTACCTTCTCTGTTCTCTACAGCTGCCAGGAGAGCAGCATCTTGCCTTTCCTTGGGAGGTGCTGAGCTGTCTCTGCCCTCTGCAAGGTGCTCTGCAGAGGACAATGGCTGTTGGGCATACGCAGTCTGTAGGTGGACAGCAGCTCATTGCTTCTGTGTGGCACTCACTTTTTTCTGACTGGAGGAACAGTTGTCTCCTTGGTTGCTTTTGATACTAGTTCTCTTACTTGGCTAAAAGCCATGGGGGCAGCTCTCAACCTTGTTTGTCTGACCCTGCTGACCTCCTCTGAGCCAAAACTTTCAGTAAGACTTTTACAGCTGTGTTTTTATTAAATGCACTGCTCTCTAACTCCCTCCTTTTTTTTATTTTTCAGTTTACAATTAAGCCATTGGACAAAAAGATTGATGTTTTTAAGTTCAATTCATCAAAGCTGCGTGTGAACAAGCTGGTAAGTCTACAGAGTAATTTTTATTGCCTACAGCAGTAGTTTCTGCCAGCAGTACGAGACAGCGTTTTTTGGGGCTTTTCCTTTGAGCAGTTGGAGGGAGCGTGCTGGCCTGGCTGGACTGTAGATGTGATTTGGTATAGCAGTTACTACTCAGTCATAGCCTCTGGAAGAGAAGGGGGAAGCTCAAGTCAAGCTCCTTCACAGAACCTTTCCCCCGCTCTCCTGTTTTTGTGCTCCCTTTCTGAGCTCTTGGATTACAGCTGACCTGCATGGTGGAAACATTTAGTAAGTAAAACTTTCTTGTCACCCCCATCTTTGCTCCAGATCCCCTTTCTTCTCCTGCCGGTCTTTTCTGTTCTGCCCTGTGACACAGATCTCCCTGTATTGGGGTGCACTGTTATCAGAGTCACAATCCTGGTTTTTTCCTAGGCTGGTCCTCTCTGAGTACACTCTCTTTCTACAAGGATGGAGGGGGCTATGTTGAGGTATTCTGTTCAGCATCCATGTTAGAGACCAGCTTTAGCTAATGTTCCAGATTTGGTATCTGGAGGAGCTTTGATCCAGATTCTGTAGTAGCTGTGCACCATGTTAAATTGCACAAGGGACCTGCAGAAGGCAGAGGGGGATATTTTTCCCATCCTTATAAGAGAAGGAGGGGAACTTTGCTGTCCTGGCTATAGGCTATCCTGTACTTCATGTGCAATAGGGAAATAGGGCTTCCTGACAAAGGCCTCGTTCACTGTACTCATCAGGCTCATAGTGCTGAAGCTCCTCTGACTCCAGAGGGGTCATTCGTGACTTGTGAAATGGAAGATGGGCATGTGAATCAGGCCTTTAGAAAAGAATCCAAGTCTAGAAACCTGTTTTCTTGCTGAAAAGAGCTTTTACTCTTCTGTGTACCCACCCCTTTGCTAACCCTCTTCTACTATTGCTACCTTCCTTATCTTCCTTGAGTACCAGAGGAAACCACATTGGTGCTCAAAACCTTTCAGCAAAGGTATCTGAAGATGTCCAAGGAAATTTTTGATAAGCCTTTCTGTTTGTCCAAGATGGAAAGTGGGGGGGTTTTTTCTTTTTTTTTTTT
>VZTL01021719.1:7828-23209 GCA_013400535.1 Scopus umbretta
AGGAAGGAGCGTTACCCCCCCCCCCCCCCCCCCCGCATTACACTTTCTCAATTTAGTAGAATGCTACCACATATAATTACAGATCTCTTGGGGGATTTTGTCTGCATCATTTTCAGTTCACAAACCCTTTCCTATCCTAGATCAAATTGTCAGAGATCCACCCTCCTTAGGCTTGACTGCTCTGCCTGGACGCAAACGCAGAGAGTGAGCAGCAGTTTCTCTGTAGGCAGAGACAGGACGAAGCCTCACCCACAGCGCCCCGGCCGGGTAACAACTCCAGCTCCCACGAGCTCTAACACGGCAATAACCCCAGACTGCCTACTTGGAAAAGCCAAGGAACCCCCAGCCCCTGAGTTCAGGGAGTTAATAGGCCTTCACCTACGTGGGCTGGCCTCTCCCTCGTACAGGGGAGTTTAATGGCGTGGGTTTCAGTCTAACCTACACACCTTAAGAGCCCAGCTGTCCAGTTTGGCCCATGATCTGTGCATGGTTCCCAGTATATTTCTTTGTGAGGCTCACTGAAGGCCTGCAGGGTTGAGGACAGAATAGGGACCTCTCCGCAGCTGATTTCCAGCTCTTGTCCCTAAGCAAATGTCTGGAGGTTTTAAAAATCCAACACATGTTTTATGACCCTGACCAGGCATTTGATTTTCACAAGGGAAATAATACAGAAATGATGATAAATTGTCCAATAACACCTCCAATAGGAATCCAGAGAGAGAAGACATTGAAGAGTTTTTTTGCCCAGGTGGCCAAGGCGGCCAACGGCATCCTGGCTTGTATCAGGAATAGTGTGGCCAGCAGGAGGAGGNAAGTCGGAGATGCAATTCAACAGCACAATGGTTTCATTTTGGAAGAGTGAGCGTGAAATGTTACTGTTGACTGCTTGTTTTTTTTAACAAGGTTACTTCTGCTGAGAATATTTGTTCAAAGTGACCATGACAAGTAAACTCGTTCTGTGAACATTGCTGTAGTTTTCTGTAGCTCAGTGTGGCATGCCCCTGAAAGCAGGGATTACAATCTTGCAGTGCAGCTGCAGAAATAAACTTATGCTTATTTAGTATGTCCTTTATTCACCATGTGAATCTCAGCAGTTTGCTGCAATACTTGCCAAGAGTCATACTCTGACAATTCATCGTGCGAGCGATGGGAGAAGAAGGAAAAGGGCGCAGCCCCTTCTCTTTTCCCATTCAGGGTCCAAGAATTATCCCAGCTCCTGGCGACCTCGTTAACAGTTTACACAGATGGTAAAGTTGTGTGTATGCATTGCATGTGCATCACACCATATACTCATATCTTTCCTTGTAAAAGAAAAAAATAGGTAACTCTCACAGCTGAAACATCACCATCCTTCTCGATTTGAAACTCATGTTACTAGACTCTAGTAGAACTGAACTCTCTCCGCTGAGATCCAGCTGTACCTCACGACATTTAAACATAATGAGAGATGGACAGTCATAAAACACCATCTTGAAAATCTGACATCAATGCCAAACCTCCCGTTTAACTTCAGAAGGGCCAGAATTTTAGCTTGAATCTCACTGAGATGCTGACACAAAGCCAATGTCATCCCCCCAAAAATCACAGATAGCTAAAATTCGCGAATTTTGGCATTAATACAATCAATGCCCTCCAGCTGAATGCAGAATGAATCATACCAAAATATCCAATCCAGACAAGACACAGATGTCAGGAATGCTTCAGAAAAGTTTAGCAACAATCTTTCATTCCTGTTACTCTGTACTTGTAAAACACATTTCAATTCATTCATTCGTAGCCAGCTTAAAACACATCCCAATAACAGCTCTTTGCTGTGGTTCTGCATAATGCTGGGAAAAGAGAACTAATTAAAAGAAACACTGTAACTCTCTTACTTCACTTAGACAATATGGGCATTAATTTCACCCCACAGTACATGTGCACCCAACAGTGCAAAAGCAAATAAAACTCAAATAAAAACTAAAGTGATGAGAGACATTATTTATCCACAAGACAAGACCTATTTCAGGATATGGGGAGGAAGGTACTGTAGCATTAGAAAGACCGCTCGCCCTTTTCAGTCACCCAAAAGTTTCATTCCCTACATTCTCATCCCCCTTAACAGAGGGCACAGAGCAGATGCAGATGACACTTTCACAAATTCTCCCTCTTTGAATGTTGAACGCTTTCTCACTGAAATGCTATTTTGTTTTCAAGCTGTTTGTGCACTGTCACAGAAGGCAATGGGGCTAGGCACGTGCGTCCCACTGTAGCCAAAGAGAAATGTGAGCACGCTTCATGAGCCTTTTGTCCAAAACTCCCTCTGATCTTTTATATTTTTATATTGATGCAAATTCTCTAGGAATACTAGAAATTGTTACTCATTCGTAATGTCTTCATGGAATTCAGCACCAGCTATACCTCCATTATGCATTCAGAGCCCATCGGTCATTACTGAATGTTATTTACCTCAGAAATAAAGACACTAGAAAGACTTATTACCTGGTGTGAGCTTTTCTGCAAGGTACTTATCTATGTACACGTAAGCAAGCAAACATTTTTCAGTGTCCCTTATCTGTATCACTGACACTGCGTAGTCTATTTAGGCTTTTGCAGGTGGAGGGCTACACTGCGTGCCAGGTTTCCCCTCCTATTATAAGAGTAACCACTGCAGTGATGGCATGACAACAGGTATAAGAAACTATGACTTCTTAACTCTTGCTTTTGTCATGGGTCAAAGAGATAGCACTCTTAGTCACAATACTAACATTCTGTATTTACAGTTTAAAGTGGTGAATCCGTTTTTCTATATTCAGCTGTTAACATACCCTATCTTTTGATTATAAATTACATGTATAAAAGACACCAAAATGAAGCTGCTGCTAGAAATACCTATTAAATGATAGATGTTCTTGCGGGTTTTTCAGGTCTGTTGTGTGATGTTTTGGTGCACCACAGTGATACCATTTCTGACTCAAAAGCTCTGTGCAGGGGATTTAAGAAAATAGGATAGACTGTAAAGGGTCTAAAAAAACCCTGAGAAATTTGGGGCAACTTCATTCTGAACAAGCTTCTATTCATCCACTGAGTGTCATACAGAGAGTGACAGCTTCTACAGAACTTGGCAGGCTTCACAGAAAAAGAAATAAAAGAAAACATTTAGCCTGTGATAAGCTTTATGACAGGGCAGTAAAATCTTAATTGAGATACACCGAACCATACAAAGAAGTTTGTATAATACAATACAGGTTTAAATAAATAGACATAGTCAGAAGAAGATGAAAGAAACCTCCTTTAATGATAGATCCTCTGATTTTTTTGAGAGTATTAATTTTTATAATTCTCCCATTTGCTGATTTTCTTACCTATTCTTGTCATTTATATTATGCATAAGCATAAATTCTCATATTTCCTATAATTTTTGTAATTATTTTGACAAGCTTTAATTGCACTAGTCATTTTTAATTCCCCTTTTTATAGCAATACATAGCATGGCCTCAAAACTTGTATCATCTTGCCTGAAAAATTACATTACCTCAAAAACAATTCTAAACCTGCTGAAATCCAACACATGTTTAGTTCATTACTACGTACAGAGCGTGGGAGTAGCTTTTACCATAGTTCTATTTCAATGCACTCTCACTACGGGATTTGGTATGGCAGGATGATTTTTATAGAAATTTAGTCAGCTGTAACTATAGAACTGGAGACATTCAAGCTGAAATCAATAGACTTCAGCACAGCTCAGATGTTTGGGCAGACATACCACCTGAAACGGTCACGCTGCAATTAAAGGATTCATGAAGGAAACAAAAATAAATACCTGATGGCAGAGATTTATTTTATATCCTTTTTTGCAACATCATGACAAGGCAGCTGTGAGGATATGATCAGAACTTCAGTCTCTCTGAAAAAGTGCCACATGATTTGATCTGCATGAAATAATGCCCACATAAAAGGCTGCATGAGCTAAAGATTTTTTAATTCAGACTAGCAGCCTTTCTGAACCTAGTAACAACCCTAGCTCCAGTCCCAAACCCAGCCCAAGCTTTGCCTTTATCTATCCCAGTAATTCTTGCTAACCTAGTTCTAAACCTGTGGTCCAGACAGACAAACAGCAGCCCTAAAGTGAGACCAGATGCCCATCCCTGACCTCCAGTAATGCATGCCACAACCCAGGAACCCTAAAGTCCTAGGTCCCTTTGAGACCCATCAATAAATTTATCTCATCAGACTCTGCCAGTTCATATTCTGTCCTTAATGCTAACCCAATGCTAACTGGTATTTCTTGAAGGCATCTGCCCTGTATCTATCCCAACAACCCCTAGTTCATCAGCCCTTTTGACCTTCAGCTCTGCCCCCTACTCTTAATTCAGATTTGTTCCATGCATACGCTAGACCATGTTCTGTACCCTGAGCCAATAGTTGTATCAACCACTCATCTTCAAAGGTGCTAGAAAATTCTTTCTGAAATAAAAGGAAATTCAGTCATGGTTGTTTGTGGTGTCTCCGCTTTCTGTTAAGCCATGTAGTAGCTGCATGGAGTACTATTTTGGAGTCATGCTGATACAGTACCTGGCCACTATTAGATAAATTTGAAACAAACAGGGCAACTACTATATTCTGAAAACTAACTACCATGCCACCACTGCCTGATCAGTAAACATGAGGCAAGGATATCGGTCCTCCTGAGACCAGGTGCAGACGGAACTGATGGCTGTCATTTTCTGTTTGGTTACCTTGACTACAATTCCATTCTGTCAAATAGTCCTTAAAGTTAGGAGTTCACTTTGCAAACATATAATCCTAACCTTTTTTCGGGTTACTGCTGAGCCTTTTTCATCAGACACTGATAAAAGTTCCCCTACAAGATAAAGGATCCCATGAATACAAACTTCCGTGATGCTTTCATTTTAGCTCTAATTTCCCTACTGAAATCTGAGCTTTAAGGATGAGACAAGCCACTTCCCCTTCAATGTGTTTTGCTCTGTATGACTGCTTTGACGTCTACAAATTATAAACCCATGTTTCTAACACATTTTTCAATTTAGCGAGTGACCTTCATACCTGGTTGCCATGTGGAGTTCATACACATATGCCAGTACTTAAATGCTTAAATGCGAAACACCTTCCTTTTGAAGACTTCATTGAAAACTCTTCAAAATTTAAAATCATTAACACTTTCTGTCAGTTATGTTTGCATAAACCATTGCCATTACCCAGGAAGAGCAACAGGGTGAAGATGCACCTACCGCAGTTGAAAAGAGCCCATTCATCACTCCCTTACAAATACCTGGCTTTGACCTCAAAGCAGTTTTATATTTCATTTTGGAGAAAAAGAGGAGAGGAAGGGTTGAAAATCCAGGGACGGATTCTCACCTTGTCATCTGACACTGCTTCACTGATGTCAATGAATTTTTTCGCTCGGTATCAGCTGGCGAGGTAACCCTCGGCATTTAATTATTAGGGTTTTACTTCCATTGGCCACAGTTTTAAAGAGCCAGATACTGTCTGACAGAAACAGGCTAACAAGGAAGTACAGTGTAAAACTGTTTCCATGGCAACTCTTGAGATAACAGTAACGGCATACCTAGCCTAGAGGGGTAGGTAAGTGAGACTAAAATACGTATGTAAGAGATGTACTTTCAAGGCTCTTTTTCAGTTTAAATACATAAATTTGAATGTAGGTACTGCCTGAAAACCCTAGATATTATGAATCCTATATGTTCAATATAAACAGTAAAAGAACATCTGTTTTACACTGTACAGGATGATTTAGCTGAGAAAACATTTTCTGATAAATGCTTAGGACCTTTCCATGGGAAAAAATCAAGACCTGACTGTATCTTCCCCAGATAAGTTGCATAGGCTTTGTGTCATTTAAAGGTCCCACCAAAGTGGTGATGAAATGGACCTCCATACTATCTTGCATTTTGTTTCAGCATGTAAGTGAGTGACTTAGAAGGTCTAAGCAACTATTTTGTCATCACTAGTGAGAAAATAGTTTCTGGCTTCTCACACCGACACCTTTTGCACTCGCACCATGAGAAGGCCTTGTGGTTGCAGCAATTTGAATGGCAAGGAAAGGCCAGTGGCACGGCTGGCAAAACCAGAGCAAGCAAAAACGCTTGAAAAATATGGAGGGAAAAAAGGTATTAGTGGAGAGAGTCAGACAGCATTAGAAGGGTATTAAAGAAACAGAGAAGGCTTGGGGAAAAAAGCTCAGAGTAGATCATGGATAACACTGAGATAATCCCATTCTCATTCCCAACAGGAATGTGCTCAATGTCTCCTGCTCAGAGGCAGGAACCGTGGTGGTGAGGCCAATCGAGGCAATCACCCCAGCCACACTGCAGGATGGCGTAGGAAGCAGACTCTGGACCACAGAAACTTTAGCCCAGAGTATTTAGTCAAACTAACACCAATCACAATTTTCTCAAAGGCATGTTGAAAGTTACTCCTTGAGAAGTTTAGCTGTTCTGTAGTGAGGCTGTGGCTACACCTCCACCACCTCACCTCTGCCTAAAAACACCTCTCTCCTCAGACAGCAATTAGAAATCCAATTAGAAACCTCAAATCCTGTGCAAATGCTTGCTGCAACTTAAGTGATTCCTTTTTTCTTTGAGGGGGGAAGAAATAATCATCATTTATCTCCAATCTCATGTCTTGTAAACCACCTGCTGTTCTCATTACTCTCCTCTCAGCTTTCTCTAACTCTTTCTGGAAGTGTGGTGCCCAGAGCTGAAGACAGGATTCCAGCTGAGCCTTCACCAGCACCGGGGTGAGCAGAGTAATTACATCTGGCACTCCTCCTACAACATTCTGGAATGATATTTGCCTTTTTACAACTGCATCATGCAGTTGGCACACAGCTGAGTAGCCAAAGCCTTGTGGTACATATATATTTGATTTCCAAAAATAGAACTTCACTTTATTTCCATTTTAGCCTCTGTTCTGATGCCATCCTTCAGAGTGTTGCATTCCCCCCCTTTTTTTCATCTTGAGTCATAACAAATACTGTAACTTCATTTGCTGATTCATTACCTAAGTTGGGGAAAATGTTGACCAGAACTGAGTATACAACAAATCCGGTCTGCCCCAACTCCAGAAGCCCTCCCAGTTCTATACAAAGCCACTGCTCACCACTCAGACAGTGAACAACTGGCTTTAAAAACTTTTTCAAAAGCTACCGTGGAATGGCAATGACCTCTAGAGGAGCCTTCCTAGCTGGCTTATAAGAAATGGCATTTGGGACTGTCAAAAAAATCTTTACCTAAAAAGTACTCAAAACCTCTCAGATATTTCAAAGATACTGCTTCCACCCTGTTGGTAGTTCCATTATTCTTCCACAATTACATTATTTGTCAATATCAGAGTCTGATTGTCTTCGCTCAAGATCTGTAAGGAATCGAAATTTGACTGACTGCTCTAGTATCCACTAGATCTTCCAGATTTTTTCATTGTAAAGGTAATTGCTATGCTCGTTTTTCTCCTCTCCCTTGGGATATAATTCATGAAATCTTACAGATAGCCACTAATAGTTGAGAAATCACTCCAGCATAGTCCTTAGGTGCTCTAGACCAAGCCTGAGTTTCATTGAACCCTTTAACTAGAAAACACAAAACTTATTCTTGCCTTGCATTGGCCTGCATGCCTATGCCCTTATTAAAATTAATTTCATTAAGCATCTTATCACAATTAAATGTTTGGTGAAGACCTAAACAAAGGTGGCATTGACTACTCTGGTCTTGTCTGCCTCACCCTTTATTTCCTCTCTTAGCCTGTTAAGCAGGGAATCTACATTTTTCCTTTGTCTTTGTCTTTTTTCCGTATTCCTAACATATTCACGGAACCCACTGGTTAATTTTACACCCCTTCTCAAGTAAAACATTCAGGACTCATCTCACTAAATAAGACTAACATGACTGAGACTCATATAACTGTGTAGTTCTCATCTTAAATCATAAAATAATTTTTGAGACATGTCCCAAATGAATGCTCATTCACTGTTGTTCTACTGATAAATATCAGCTGTTGATCAGCTCGATTCGAGTAGATTTCAGAAAGAACAGCTCATCAGCTGCCAAATCTAATTCCCCTCACACAGAACCCACCACAGAGAGCTCAAAGGAGACATTTGTACTGGGTGTGAAGTGGCACTCCAGCCTGCACCTTGTTGTTAAAAAGTCAAAGATCAGACTTAACCATTCCCTTCCTTGCACTTCAAAACACACCATGTTCTCTAGAATCAGTGTGACGAGTGATCCCTATCACAGACCTGTAGAATGTAAAAGTATTTCAACTGCTATTTCAGGGTTAGTCTTTTTAAAGTTCTTGCCTTCTAGGATCATTATGAACTTCCTTCAATTTTTCCCAGTACTCAGCTACTACCACAGGGCTTCTCAGTTGTACCCAGCTCCCTCTTCATAAATTGTCAAGTAACTGCTTAAACAGTTTCTAAAAAATGATAAATTCTCTGCAGAGTTTTAAATTATTTATCATTGGCAGGCATCTGGAAATTAGCCTACCCATGTCTGTCCAAGAGATAAAGAGACATAACATTTTACTGACTGCTCAAGAAAGGCTGGCAGTACTAAACAGGAAGCTCTCAATAGTAATGCAGGGAAAAAAGGAAAACAGAAAATCTGCTTTTTAATTCCTTCCTTCCTCCCCTTAGTCCTCTGGTGACTTTAGTATGATTCACTCTCAGCCCATCTTCTTCAACGTGGCTGCAGAATCACTGCCCTTTTGAACTCAGCCAACAACCGTATTTGAAGCACCCACAGCACCAAGCATGACAAACACAAAGTAGCAGAACACTAACAGTATTTATCAAGTACTTACAACTCCCTCTGTAAACTTCTATAACCGATATTCTACATTCTCTCTCTGTTCAAATGGAGAATCCCAAACGGTAATGCTATTCCTCATAGAAAATGCTCATTCCAGCAGATCCTGCAGACAAGGTTAAAAGGCTATGAATCGGGCCTCATTTGAAATATGAATGTACTCAAAGATTACTCCTCTATTCTCTACTCTTGAGGTAGGTTTTAAAAGGAAAAAAAACCTTGCTACTGGGTAAGAATACATAAATTCATACAGTTTTGATAGATTTTATCATATTAACATACACTTAGCAATTCTTTGGCAATAAGTATCGTGCAGTCAGGAATACAAGCACTGCAGTTTCTTCAGGAGGCCTCATTTTGCCTCAATTTGCGCCTCACTCTCTCCTGACTCCACCATGCTTAACAAGCAGCAATTACTCTACTACAGAAGAATTACATTTGAAAGCTTTATTCTAGTAACATGAAGTCTGATTTAGCATTCCAGAACCAGAAACCAAGCTCAAAATGAACAAAAAAGTAGGTAGGACATTAAATTTTTGCACCAGTAAACAGTAACTGGATGCAAAGTGTTACGAGAAGTCTTATGAGAAAGTCCTTTGCAACAAAATGCAGTGTTATATTGAGTTACAATATATCACTGTATATACCTGAACTAACTCTGGATCATCTTACACAAGCCTGAGTTGGCAGCACAGCTAGGTCAGCACGATGCCCTGCCTATGCTATTCATCCCAACCCAAACCATCACAGCCAACTGCAGTTAATGCAGCTATATTGCTTCTGGGACCAAACTAGCTCAAAAACTACATTGTGCCATGTAGACGTACACAGAGCAGTGGCAAAAGCACAGTTTGAATGGATAAACTGTGCCATTTTTCAATTAAGTGACTTAATGGATGCAGCACTTCAAATCTGTTCCCATGGCAATGTGGAAACAGCAATGGAAATACAGGCAGTTTCCTCTTATACTCGCAGTACAAGGAGGAGAACAAAAACCTTTTCTCCATTTGAATGAACAAAGGCAGGAGCATTTTCCAGTGCAAACATGTAAAGCCAAAATCTTTCCCATGTCCTGACCACAGTAAAATTCATGAATAAACAGAAAAGACTTGCCAACAAGGTCAAAATACTTGGTTTTGCTTTGTCAGACCAATAGGGGTTAGGGCTGATTTACAGAGAACGTCCTGCTCCCATTCCTCCTGAGCTAAAAATCAAAGCACTGTTGGAAGAAGAATCCCAGATGTTCTTTCAGGAGGGTGAATAAAGGGAGAGACAGCCTGTAAGGTAGCCTCAGCTTCGCTGAGTAGTCATCATCTTTCATTGTGTTTGGAAACAGACAGCTAGCGCTCAGAGGAAGCAAAGAGACGTGCCACACAAAAAGTGATCACCCAGAATATCTTCGATCCCAAGGTCAAACAAAACACAGGCAGCTATCATATGGTCTACATCAAAAAACCAGCAAATTCCAAACCAAACAAAATCCAAACCAATTATTCTAGTTGCCTCTGCTACCTTAGAAGTCTGTACCCTCCCATCACTCCCAAACAGAAAATACCTCTTAAGCTGCTAACTTCATTAACGGACGGGATTTCCTCTGGAAAAAGATATCCCTTTCACCACGCTGTCCTACTGTCTTGCGCCATCTCAGTCTAGTTCTTGCCTTAATCTCTGGAAAAGCTTGCTTTTACACAGGCCCCTAAATCAGGTGCTGAGAAAGCAGCAAGACCGCATCATTGCACTGTGATTGATCAGTGGATCAGTATACCCAGCTGTCCAGATACGTATCTCACTGTCTACTGTAGCAGCCTGTTATTAATGTTTGCATTCCAGTTGTACCTAAAAACACCCATCAGCAGCAAGAACTTCATTCTGCCAGACTTACTGTACTTACATCTTTCTACAACTCTCTGATGTGCACAAAGCGCACACACTAAACTCTAGTACAATAGGCTGCCCTTCATGGAGAAGAGCTAAACTAGAAAGTAATTCTTTTGCTGACTTTCTAAGCTCAAACACCTGAAAAACTAATGCAAAGATTACTTTGCTAAAGTACTTGTAGCAGCAGTGATGGGTTCATAGGAAGATTCCGTAACTGCTTCCACCAAAACTGCTTTACTCTATCTGGCCTTCCTCAGACGCGGAGTTTAATCAGAAACCTGACCAAAGAAAACATTGCAGAGCAATTTCCTTAAGGAAAAAAAGAGATTCAAAAGGAAACATATATAGTCTTAGAATAAGCATCCTGACCTTTAATGGTGTGTAAAACATTGCTATGCCACATGCCATTCATCGCCTATCGCCTACCCTCAGAGGCCTACGTAGAGTTGCCCTGTTTCTCTTGCAGACTCCAGGTAATCGGTTTCTTTTTTTTTTTTTTTTCTTTCCCTAATGGATTTGTATTAAGAGCTTAATTTAGGCCCTGCTGCAGCCATCATTTCCGATAAAGGGGATCCAGAGCTGGCAGTAAACCTGGACCAAGGCACAGCCTAAGTCTAGAAAAGGGAAGTGAGAGCAGAGACTTTTGAAAGCAGTGCCCCAGTATCGATACCATTCTGATTACATTGTCTGTCCACCTTATCGAAAAGCCCTTTGTCTGCTTTCTGTATTTTTTTCTCCTGAGCGTTAGTCACGAAGCAACATGATGCAATAATACACATCCTTTCAACGAGCACACAGTAGTGTCACTGTGCCCTGACATCCAGGACCCTGCTTGGGCAGCTGCTTTCCACCTCGTACTGCATGGCACAAAGCTGAGCACTAAGAAGTGAAGGGCTCCAGCAGAGGAGATGCAGGTCTCCCGCTACCCTGCCTTTTACTTAAATAATAAACAGGATTAAATGGAACTTAATTTAATTCCATGGGAAACTCACACCCACTCCATGGGAGTGCATCACTTCCTAGCAGTCAGCACTGTATGGACGTCTCTTTTTATTAATAAACGCTCCTCTATCCCAGACGCTGTGGTTGTGTGTCTGTCTCCTTGTCACTCTTGACATGTGGCTTTTCTAATCTCCTGCCTATAAACTCTCAAAAATCCATCATTGGGGTATTCTGAAAGAATTAGTACTGGATGTCTTTGCACATGTAAGCTGCAATATATTCACACATTCATAATATGTTCTTGAACTTAACCTGATGAATGTGGCTGGGTATTTTTTGTTAATATTAATAAGACAATTATTTTCTTTGTAAAGGACACAGAGGCAGCTTCTCTTTGCTGACTGCACTGTGACAGCCCATGTTCCTCAGCCACAAGGAATAGTCTTTCTATCCACTGTGAACCCAGAGTGATGAGAATTTGGGATGTTCACTTCTGCAATGGTCTTCTAACTGTATAAGATGAACGTGGTTTGGAGACACATTGTATTTGGTTTCTGACAGAAAGCACTGACACCTTATGCCACTTCATCCCTGGTGTAACGTTAGCTGAGTCAGTGGAACTTAACTTGCCCAGATATGATTTATGTACGTGCTGTACAGACAACTGCAGTAATTTCAGAACAAGAGTATCACAGTGACCTTGACATGCCTTCTGCTCTCTGTTGTTTTTAACAGTTTTAATGAATACACCTTTCTTGAGCAAAGGATGAAGATGCGGTCCCTTAGATTACCCACGCAGATGATGGCTTCTAAATTCATTATAAAATCACAGCAAATGGATTTAAGAGTTATTATGAACAATTCAGAGATGGTGTCTGCCAAAAGCCCGATTATGCTCCCAGCCATCATTTTTCAGACATGGGGAAATCTGTTAAAGTAAATCTCCAATTAGGATGTTTGTGTTCTTTTAAATTAATGTTTCATTTCAATTTTGTTTCCTAGTCCCTCCTGTCATTTTCTGAGGAATACATGTGCTGAAATCATTCCTTTGATGAGGCACAGACAAGAAGCTTAGTGTGCTTTGATGTGGAAAAAGAAAATGGGCCCTCTTTGTTTCTGTGGAACCAGCTTGCAAATCACGGAATGTTCACGATCACTGTAGTTAATGCAGGGTAAGCCCAAATTATTATTTTTTTTCAACCAATAACGACGGCAGGAAGAAGCAGCTTATTCAAAGAGTTATGAGCAACCAAGTAAGGAAAAGACCTTCCACAATTACCCAAACTTCCATTTTCCCTTATCTTCACAACATCAAGAAGCAGCAGGGGAAACCATCTTTGGACTGGGAAACTAAACCATATTTGGAGAGGGAACTCTGCAGGACATAGCCATGCCACCCAGACACCAAAGAGCTACAAACCTCTAGTGTATCACTCCATACATGTGCAACTTTTGCATCTCTGAACGACTAAGTAGCGGGACTAAATCACAGCAAGAAGTCCATCTTTGGCTGTATTTGCTATTCTTACTTCCCTGTATCCCACAAAGACAGGAGGAAATGACTGTGGACATCCAGAGGCACTTGTACTTGACATACCCCAACTATGCAGACAGAGGGAGCAGAGTTTGACTATGCAATTTGACGAAATACGCATACATAATGCTGTAAATGTACCGTTTGGTGTGTGAGCAGAAGAGGTCCAACTGTACAACAACAATCTTCCCCTATAAATACATGTCTCTTGATTTCATCTGTTATAAAAATCAGAGACAAGGATCAAAGCTGCCCCAGCAAAGTCAAGAGCAAAAGTATTTTTGATGTCAGTATAAGAAGGGTCAAGGCTACTCTCTGCTGATGGGGAAGACACTCTGCTACTGAAAACTGGAAATGTGAGTATTCTGAAGTACATTAACATGCTGAAAATTGTGAAACAACTTTGTTGCTAACTTCTATAGCTGTCAATCTAGAGTCAAAGGAGGTAGTTGCTATAAGACTTTGTATTTTCTGACCTCGCTGCATCTAGAAACACTAGCAATAATATCACATTGCTCTATCTGGTTTTCCCATGCAGCATGATGCTTCAAAGTGAAAGGCACATTAAAAATGGATTAGATTAGATGTGCTAAGTGCCTACCGCAAAGTGCAGCATGCCTTCAACTCTCATGGACATCTGTGAGAAAGGAAAGTACCAAGCGCTTTGCAAGAGTTGGTCAGTTGTGACAGGCATGTTTCTGCACTCTTACTGTTTCTGCGCTTTCCCATATGCATTCTGTATGAGTAAAAGGGAAAATTTCTCCTGTATTTATTATGAGCTAGATCACATATAACACATAAAATGTTTATTTCTTGCATATCCTGTTCATTAAAAATTACACTGTTAATTTTAGAATGAGAAATACCTGGTTCTTCTAAGTTTTACGGTTCCTTTGCACTGATTGCATGCAGCAGAGAGAAGGCTGCTACTTCACTTTATGCTACTAGGGAATTTTTGATGCTTTTTTGAGCAAGTTTCTTCCAGGTCAGTTCCATGTACAAACTAGGCTGAGAACTAATAATGTTAATAAAAATGCACATTAATCAACCATTTCATTTTTAAAAGACACTCTTAGTCAACAAAAGGTGTCATAGTGAATGATATATTGTCACCCTGATTCCACAAGCCACCTGCAGCTCATCATGAAGCTATGAACTAAACTCTTCAAAGAGAAACTAACAATCTTCAGATCCAAAAATATAGAAAGAATGAAAGGAAAGAGCACATTCACTCCATTGTGAGTCAGCTCCCCTGCAAAAAGACAAACCTGGAGCAGTTACATTTGGAGAACTGTCATGTTCCTACTTCTATATTCTTTACAGTTTCTTTGATCTAAAAAATCTCAGTCACTGGGGGCTAAACCGGTCCAGGAGATTTACGTGGCTTCTCTGTTCACTCTTGGGTACTTACCACATTTTCTACTGCAGGCAATTTTTAACAATTCATTTTAATTTCAATCTGGAAAACACAGACGCTATTATGGAACAGACATTACCAGAGAAGACTGCCTCTCTTAAACTCCCACTGACCTCCAGATTAGGGAACTGAGATTCTGTTCCCAGTTGTACCACGGATCCACGCAAATAGTTCGGTGCTGGGTTCCTCACTCTTACGCAAGCGCATACCTTTTTTTTTCACACTGTGTCTTGTTGCCGAAAAGGGTCCATATTCATAATAGTGCACTTTGATCAGGCAAACTTTTTTCTGAAGACAATTCCTTTTCTGAGAGGAAGTATCACTACCTCTAGCCAAAGACAGATACGCTGTCATTGTAATGCCCGTAAGTCCTCTGCAGCGGGAAAGATACGGAGACCTGCAGAAAGAAAGAGTTTACACCACTAACAAAAGGCTCAAATCTGAGCTCTTTGTCTCGCATTAAATGACACTTTCTGGTAAAACACTCCTAGGCAAAGTAGCAACAGAGAGTAATAGCTGCTGTTGGCAGCCATACAGCAAACTCAACTACACTGCCATACCCTGTCCTTCCTTGCCAGGCAACCCATGAAGGAGTAACTTAAATCCCAGAGAAGCCGATGAACGACATGCCAGTGACAATCCTTTATGTGCTGGTAGATGCATAATGCAGAGTCACACAGAGGAAAGGTGCTAGCAGGAGTAAGCCTAAGTGTATGTGCCATAGAAACATAAAGCCTGTATTTTATCTATCTGGAATCAGAAATATATATATATATACACAC
>VZTL01021723.1:0-17911 GCA_013400535.1 Scopus umbretta
CTCCGGCCCCGCGGCGCCGGGCCGGTGTGAAAAGTTAGCGGAGAAAGTACCGGTAGATGGCACCCGAGAATGCACGGTTTCGGCCCGGGGCTTTGCGGGAGGCGTACGGCCTTTTGTTGTCCGGCAAATGGCGGCCGTCACGCCGCCTTTGCCTCAGTTTCCCCCGGCGGGCGCTGCTGGCGGCGGTTCGAGGTGAATTCCTCCGCTCCTTGGGAAACCGGGCGCTTGGGTTTTTAAACCGGTAGCCGCCCAAAAACGAGGAAGCTGGATTGTAAAAAATTTCCTAGCTATGGGCAGTGTGGCATAGGAGACTTAGAGGAGCGGCTGTAGGACTGGGAAAAAGCCTCTGGGCCAGTTTGCTGCATGAGGGAGCGGAGCAGGGCAGTTCTGCCTGGGCAGCGAAGTGGACCGCAGGGCCCAGTCCTCGGTGAAATAGTTTTAAGTTTTGCAACAGAGGCCTTATTTGCTCCTCTTGGCTGGGAGAGGGACTCCATACAGTGCAGGCTGGCTGGAGTTTATTTAAAGAGGCAGAACGGTCCTGTTAGTCCTGAACAGAGTAGCTGTGCTCCTTCAAAGTTTGGCCTATATGGGGATATGCCAATAAATTCATATAGAAGTGCCACCATGCTTAAGAGCAGTTTCATCTTAAAACTAAGCCAGCCCAGCCTATTAGTAACTACCCCAACCTGGTTATTACTAGAAGTAACAGCAGTCTGGCTTTTCTTTCCATCCCCACCCCTGTCAGCCTCTTCCCCGGTGCCAGCTTTGACCTTCATTTTATAGGACAAGGAGTTGATTCAGGGAGTTAAACCAGCAGAAACCCATCCACTGCTCGCTTTTGGTTTTCCCAAGTTCATTTTCTGCCGGTTTGCTGCCTTGCATCAATCCACTGCGTGGTCAGCCGAGCGCCAGCACTGGGCGTTAGCACGAGCGAGGGGCTGTGGGCTGGAGAGAGGGTAGGATCTCCCGGTTTGTGGACAGTAACACATATGTTCGTTAGCTTAGCTGTAAAGTGAAGCTGTGCAGTAAATATGAGGAAAGATTTGAGTGGGCGGTGACGTTCAAGTGACAAGGCATCTATTTGGAAATGAGAGCAAGCCTTTATTTTGTGTCACAGAGACGAGGAGGAGAGGGAGGTTAGGGATCTCGCTTAAGCATTATTATTTATCTTACTGATTAGTGGCTCTTGCAGGTTTACCCTAAGCCTTTCTTCCCTTTCCCTCGTCTCTAAAGTTCTCTTTGTCTTGAAACTCCAGACCTTGTTTTAAACCCTTGCTATGCCTTGAGCAGGGTTTATTGTTTGTCAGGGCACCCAAAGGAGGTCATTTAGCTTTGGGTGGAGGCTGAAACTGCTGTTGTTTAAGTTTTCAGAGAGAACCCCTAGATAAATGAATCCAGCTCTTTCAGCTGCTGCCAATTCCTGGCAGAAGGGTTACATAAACATACTCTAAACCTCAAGGGTATTATAAATAAATCTTATAAAATACTAACTTTTGTTAATCTCTGAATGAACCAAAATGGTGCTAAACTGTTTTAAACCCTTAGTAAGAAAAGAATAAACCAGGTGTTGTATAAAAAACCAATAATCCTGACCTCTTTCTCGGTGTGCTGACATTTGTTTCTTATTGTTCTGTACCTTTACTGTTCTCATTAAATTACAGGCTTTTTTCTTTAAACAAGTATTTCGCATGTCATGTATTGAAAAGCTTCTTCAAGTCTGTATTGATTCTAGTAAGTTAGCCTTTTGTGTTGCCAGTGCAGTGAGAGTAATGATTTGGCTTAATGTTTTAGTGAGTTTGTTCTGTATATGAACACTGTATATGAAAATCTAAGCTTAATAAGGTGCATCTACAAACTTTTTTAAATGATCTCGTGTTAAAGAGCACATTTCAGCATCTTTTTCAATATTGCTCTCAGAAGCTGAATGACAATTGCCTGTCTCTCTGATGCGTACTTCTAACTGAAGTATTTTGTCCCACTGACTACTCAGATAAAATCCTGAAATCCTTGGGCACCAATGCTAGTGACAGCAATGACTGGTTTGGGTAGAGATGATTCAGTTATTCCTCTAACCTGGAATTTCTGGGAAAAAAAACAAGTTTTGTGTCAGAAAATACCAATCAGTTACAGCCAATCCTTGCTAAAAGAACATCCAGATATTACTTGTCAACATATAAATGAGAAAAAGAGACCCTCAGCTGTCCCATCATAGGCAAACAGAGACTGAGGTTTAGGAGGTCTACACATATTTGTACCAAAAAAGTCTTTATACCGAGGAGGATGGGGGACGAGAGAGACCTGCCTCAGAATACCCAAAGGCCAGAGGCTGAGGTGTGCAGTGGGACTAGGAGCCTGACACTGGGATCCCTCGTCTGTAGCCATGAAAGCAGAAATATGAACAGTGATCTGCCAGGTCTGTTCTCTGCGCTCACATGGGCAAGGATATATTCTCCTTCTCTCTCATTTTCCTCTTCTGAATAATCCTGAATTCATTCCAGTATCAGAGCTAAGGAAGAATCTGTGTGTAGTAACAATAGTGTTTCCTGTCCAGTTCCATGCCACGGTGAACCGGCATATGCAGTTATTTTTACCTGGACTACTAAAAATATTCAACCAAAAACCTTTGTTTAAAGGAGTACACTCAGAAGAGTCTAACTGCAGTCATTCTACTCCTGGCCACAGAATAATACATTAGTGCATGTGGTAACAAGCACTGGGCCATTTTGACACAGTTTACCCTTTTTCTGTGGTTTAAACATCTAAGTCTTTAATCACGAAGTAAATGGAAAGTTCCAAAAGGATGTTGCAGTGAAGGGGTTTCATCTTTGTTGCTACTACCTTTGTTTATTTTTTTGTAGTTTTCTTTGTAGACAAACTTTCATCTATTTCTTGTTACTGTTGTGCTCTTTCACTCCCCAGTTTCAAGCACAAATAAAGGTTGTAAAAGGTGCTATGCTAACAGCAGTGGGAAACAAAGGTCTCACTGATTTATGGAGGATGAGGACCACCACATGCTTCCTTGGCTGTGCACCGCAGGACTGAGCTGGAGTGACTGCCCTTCAGAGTGAAAGGAAACTGCTCCTTTTCCTTATCCACCGACCCCTTTGCTGACCGTGGGCATACTCCACTGCACTCTGCAGGAATTGCTGCTCATCCGATATTCTCAAGCCTCCTGTGGTTTTACCCGAGATTCAGTTTTGCTCCATGAAACAGATGGATCTGTCAACGCACTTTACATATGCTATCGAGTAAAGGCCAAATATTACCGACTTTCAGTTACCCCTGATGCAGACTGCAGACTTGTGAGTGAAACAGTGAGTATTCAGGTCATGCAACTTTTGTTGCACGATACCTTTTGATACATATCTTTTGTTAGGATAGTCTCATCTCTTTTTAGCCAACGGAGTAAAATAGGACTTCTGCAGAGAGCAGTTCAGAATAAGGACATAGCTTCAGCATTCAGATCATGCTAATTAACCTCAGTCCCTCTACTGGTTGTAGGTTACTGACCCTCTCTGAGCAGAAACCTCTCCACAGCTGTGCCACATCCTCTGAACACACAAACAGGCAGCAGCAGAATTTAGGGTCAAATTTTCAAGGGCTTAGCACATCCTAACTGCCCAGCTTCCACTTTGACATCAAAATAAGACCTTTAGAATTAAAAAGGCTTTGCTATTAATCTAATGAGTTCCTTTGAAAATCCTGCTCTCTGTGGGAACATTGCACTCTTCAGAATTTTGTCTCTAGTTTTTCCAGAGCCATCCTAAAACACATCTGTACTGTCATGAGAAGAGATGACTTATCTGGCTGCCCTTGCGCAGAAGCGCAGGCCCACGCAAACAGTTTGGTTCCGTGTTGTTGCCTGGGGTGACATGCATACAATATCAGATGCAAATACAGAGAGTATTTGAATGGAATTCACGAAGTGTATGCTTTTAAGATAAAGTACAGCCAAGTCCTTCTGCTGCTGCTTTGGATGCAAATGTATTTGTAATGAACTCTTGGTTTTCTGCGTATCCCTTATCTCGCACCTGTTTTCATCTGTGCTGTAAAAAGCTTAGGGGTAAGCCTGCCAAACTATACGCCCCATCTGTGCTACCTGGATAAACAGTGTCAGCAAGAAACATGCAAACTGAAAAGCCACAAGTTCTTGACGGACAGGTCAAGGTCTCTCGTCAAGGGAGATGAGAGAGAAAGGAAGCTGGGGGTGTGCAAACTCATTTTTAGCATGCAGGTGAAGGCAACTGCAAGTATGACAAGGATTTCAGTGGAATCCACCCAGTCAATATTTTTTTTACTGGACCCAAAATAGAACTAAATGTTGTGTCTGCTGTGTTGGAGGCAGGTGCATTTGTTGTGAACGCTGTTCTTGTTTATATCTCTTTGCTTGGACCCCTGCAAACCAGACTAGCACTCAGAAGGAGGGAAGGTGAATAATGGGAAACTGCATCACTAGGATTTGTCCCTGATAAGTCTGGAAAGAAATGACAGTAGATATAGCAAGGTGAGAGAGCTCTGGGCATTTTGGCAAAGAGGCAACAGTAGGGGAGAACAACTTGTTCCAGAATCTTATCATGTTCTACTGAGATGTCTACATATCCCTGTGTTTTCTTTTCTTAGGAACTTGCAAGAGGGAGCACTGTTGAGTAATTGAAGCACAAGGCTGGCAGCTTGGCTTCTGAAGTCCTGTCACTGAGTTCCTGTGGCAACACATGTACTGTCTGCGATGGTCACATCTGAGAGCGGCTGACACTTCGTAGTCCCTGGCCCAAGATGTTTTAACTGACTTGCATCTTTACTGTTCACATCTCAAGGCCTTTTGGGCACACACGACATCATTACTGTATATTAGCAGGGACACAGGGAGGTATGAGACCTGTCCTACTGTGGAAACATCTACAGGCCTGTTTCCACCCTTGCTACCTGAGTCTGAGGAGATGAGAACAGCAGCACTCGATGTGGCTCCCTCTCCTGCCATTCATCCTCTGCCTTGCATTCCCTGTGCAGGCACGCTGGTGCTTGCTGCTTTTGTAGGCTAGCGTGAGGGAAAGGGTAGAACTCGGCATCGTGAGTGCCGTGTCCTAGACCTTGAGCTGTAAGGGAGTTTGCCCAATGCCATTTCACCAAAACAAGAGACAGAAGCAGGACCCACGTTTCTTTTGCTGCCTGCTGCTTGGGGTCTGTATCTGCAAGAATTAGGAAGGGTACCGTACCCTGATCTGCCCGAGCCTTGAGGATTGACTTGTCAGTCAATGAGGATAATTCATAAACTGGTTACCCTGGCAGAGTCCATGATGACGGCACCTTTTGGCAGTTGGATACGTTCCACCAGACACAAGCCGGGAACTTCTGCTGTCTTCTGCTGTTTAAAAAACTGGAGGCCTGAGGGGATCTCTCTTCATTATGGTCAATTTAGCCTGACCCCTGATCTGTCCAGGAACCTTAACCAGACTCCAGACTCTTGCAGGGTTACATGTGCTGCCAGGCAGCTGAGCAAAACATTGCAGATTTGCTGGCAGTGCTACAGCATCCCAGGCATCCTTGCTGCCTCGAAGGCCCTTGTAACAGCTTGTAAAAGGGCTCAGAGAAAACTTCCCATTCAGAACGGGCACTCCTGGGGTGTTGCAGGCCAGGCAGTGTGCCAGTCTCTGGGGATGAGACAATGCTTTGGGTAGCTCACCTGTAACCAATGGCTGGCAGCAACATGCCCAAAATGTATAGAGCTACAAGGATACAGACATCGAATCACTCCACCTTGACTTTTGCTCTCTGCCTCCCAGTACCAGCCTCCTTCCCTGCTCAGGCTCTGAAACTAGCCTCCTCTCTCTCCTTCCTCCATCCCAGCCCCTCATGGCAGGTGCAAGGCAGTCCCAGTGAGGGCAGGCCGTGCAGTCAGGTGCTTAGCAGGAGAGTACCCCAAACCCTGCAAGCTCCTTTTTTGGGTACAAGGCTGCCAACCCAACTGAAATATCCTTAAATGATTTGAGGTTTTTGTACACTGCAGACCATAGGGAACAACTGTAGGGACAGGACTGCAGGATATAGTGTAGAGACACCCGCGTAGGCTCCCGAGACAGTGCAGCACTTGTTTTATTTATGCTCATTTAAAAATGATTGTTGAGAGGATACAGGGTTTCCTGGGGTTGGTCTCTGAGGTGAATAAGGGATGCTGATGTGCAAGAGATGCTGTGACAGCTGGCTTTACCAAGATAATGACACCTACAGCCATGTGCAGAAACAGGATCTTGGGTGACTAAGAATTTTCCTGACAAAATCTTGCACACTTACAGCTCCTCAGATCAGCAAGCAGGGCCTGAATGTCCAGTCAAACTGCTTTCTGCCTAGTCTTTACTTTAGGCAACCATGTCCCCTTCTGAAACTCAGCCCAATTCCTCCGAGGTCACACACAGGGTGCTTCCACCCTGTCATATTGGTCTGCTCCATCTCACGTTGGGATCCTGCTCTTTCAACCATCCACATGTGCATTTGCGTCTGCATGTTTTCCCCTTATGTGACAAAAGGAAGCCTGAGCATGGGGGAGAGAATAGCTCTAGTTGGCTCTGCTTTGAGCAGGGGGTGTGGACTAGATGATCTCCAGAGGCACCTTCCAGCCTCTGAACAGAACCCACTGATTCTGTCATTCTGTGATTGTGAAAAATGTAAGTGAAAGTGCCAGACCTCACTGGATCGACAGAAAACACTTGAGTATCCTTGGGCAGAGTACATACAACGTAGTTGAAATTTTTTTAGAAAAAAGTACTGAAGAAGTCTGCGGAAAAAACAAGGAAGCTGACATTTTGTTTGTGGACACCAGAGTAACTGACGTGACTCATGAAGTGTTTCAGGGAAGTGGACAGATAGTAAAATATCCATGTAGCCAGGGAATAATGCCAAATTTATTTTCAAGGATTTGGGTGTTGTTTTTTTTTTTTTCTTTCCATCCCCTGGCCCTGAGCATGTGAGGAAGCTGCAAAGCAGAGCCATCACAGGTAGGGAAACTTCACATCGTTTGTATCCTTGCTGGTTTACAGATGGTGTTGCTACTCCTCAGAGAGAATCTCTCCCAACTCTGCTTGGCCAGAGCGATTTGCCAGTTCCAGGGGTCCTAGGAGAGCGGACACGCTTGGGCAGGAACTGAGAGGATCTTGTGCAGAGGACTTCAGGGCACAAACATACACGGAATTCGTAATACTGAAATCTGCAGTGGTAGGTAGAAACATTCTCCCCCAAAAGTGCCCCTTATCAGCCAACCATAATAACCAGCTAAGTACAGCAGTTGCTGGAAAAATGAGATGCCTAGCTACTGCTCTGCTTTTCTCTTCCCCACATTTTTCTGGTGATGTGGGATCTCAAAGCATTTCTAAAACACCTTTTAAAAACCAATGGTTTTCAAATCCACAAACAGTCCAGAGTTCAGTTCTGAGCATTATAAATGGTCATGCTAATTAAATGCAGCTAAGAGAGTGAAAAGAGTTGCAGGGCAGACAAGATTCATGACAAAACACCCTTAGAGAGCACAGAAGGGGAAAAAGTGCTGATGTAGAGAGGTGATTTATGGTGATTCTCTGGTTGCTGAAACAGAAGAATTATTGAGAACCTTAAGGAGAAAGGAGCTTTAGGTTGGAAGATTGACGACTAAAAACCATGGGGAAGTAATCCTTTCTGCATCAGTGTGGCAAAGCCTCAGTTCTGGGAGGCAGGTCAATGTAGGTCAACGCTTGCACTGGAACTGCTAAGCTGGGGAACTTCTCTGGTCGCCTCCTTCCCCCACGCTGCCTCCTCCCCACCCCCTCTTTGACAAAGGGAAGCCAGTGCATTTTGGGGTTGCAATTTCACGTACTGAGCATTCAGCTCCACCGTCTAATTCCTAACCAGAGACTCCAGCACTCAGCAGCCTGATGCAAAGATGAAATAAGTTGCTCCGAGTATAGTGATTCTTATTTAGCCTAGAGCTAGCAAGTTATTAGATGTGGCTGGCATTGGGAATTGGCACCTGTGAGTGTAGGGGTTCCTTTCCTCACCTTTTATCCTATATAGGCCATTATTGTCTCTTAACAGAAAAACATTTCAAGATCAATCTTGTATACATACACAGCCGAGAGTTACTCACACACAACTGTGAGTAACTTTGTAGTCCCCTGGTGGCTGCATTAAAAATAAAGCGAGGAGAAACTTTTATTCAAAGTGCTGTTTTACACTTTCCTATAATCTGAAAACACTGTGTGAAAAGACTGTTACTCCATAATCCACACAATAAGTAATATTCCAGCCTGATCTGTAATTCCATTGCAACACAGGATGAGAATCTGGGAAGAGTTAGCATGTTGATTTTTGAAACTTCTAAATTTCTTTTGGATGAATGGAGTTACATATTTGAACAATCATACTGTTATGTTTGGACAGTTATATTATTATATGACCATCATAGGTTGTAATTAGACATAGTTGTCTCACTTTAAAGATACCATTTTCTTTGTTTCAGGAGGTTTCAGCCAGCAATTATTGCAATTGGATGGCATTTCAATAGCTGGTCTCTAGCAAACTCCTATGATGAATCACAGCATCGGCAAAACATGGCAAGTGTGGTGGTGTAATGTCATGTAACAGCAAGTCAGTGTCTTCTGCTAATATTTTAATGACAACCGTCTCAAGCAAACCAAGTTTTCAGGAAGTGTTTGTTATTCATACACAATGATCTGGGTTGCAAAAACACCCTTGGAGGATCGAGCTAATAAAATAAGCAGCTAGTTAGTACAAACTTCTTCATTTAATTTTATTTTGTGGAAAGTAGCATAGTTTTCTTGCATGAGAAAGGCGCTACTGTTGTCTGGAAAGTTGCCACATGGCCCTGCAGCTTTCAGATTGCTCCAGTCAAAGGTATCAGTCAGACATTTGCTGCACTTTCACTGTTGTTGACTTGTACGTCCATATGTATTCCACAGAGTGGCTTTATACAGTGTATGGCTGTAAAGTATTAATCATTAATCTGGCATTGTTATGTGGCAGGTTTTCATTCTAATTTCCTTTGCTTGATCATAAAAAAATGTGTTGCAAACAAAATGCAAGCTCACTTTTTGTTTCTTCTGTCCCAGAGATGCATTTCAGAAGCTGCCTGTTGTGTTCCTTTCCACCAGAGAAGCAAGCAAACCTGCCCAGCTCAGCAAGCCACTGCACTGCTTCCTGCTTGCCATGACTAACGCAATTACACCAGAAGGAAGTTCAAAATAATTTCATTAGCATTTGGAGCATGAGGTTCATCTTCAGCCAGACCTCAAGCTGTACTTTCCACAGCATTTGGATCACTGAAATACTCTTATACAGGACTAATTGACACAATTAGAAGAATGGCTCCTTACAGATGTGTGTTGCTGTAGCAACCTGGGGGAAGGGCAGCCAAAGCACCCTCCATATTTAGCAAAATAATATTAATCATAATAGGTAGAAGCACTTTATCCTTTTTATAAGACACTTGCTCAGGAGCCAAGTGCCTTAGCATGTTGCAACAAGGATCACTAATGGAGTTGAAATAATTTGAAAGCAAGCTAAAATTCTCTCAGTAATAACCAAAATTACATGGAGACAGAAACATAGTCAAATGTTGCCCAAATCTCCCAGGATACAGGCAGAAGGATTAGCTGTTCAAGGCTTTGATTCTGCCACTGTAGGAACACTGGGGGAAGCAAAACACCAAAGGCATCCATGGAAGCAGGAGGAGGCCTAAATTGTTGAGCTTGTCTCCGGTTTATCCTACCAAAGGGCCCAGTCATCCAGTGAGAGCACTGTGGGCAGACTTTAAATCCACCTGCCACCTCCCTTGTGTCAGAGGGACTCCAAGTCACTCCATGTTGTTGGCAGCAGATGTGGATATGTATGCAAGTGTCGATGGGCGCTGGCAGCATGGTGAAATGGTGAACAGGTCTCCTGCTTCCCCTGCGGGAACAGCTGCTTTGCAGCGTGGATCCAGACGGGTTTATTGCTGACTCCGTCTTGCCCGTCCCAATAAACTTGCACATTTCATCCAAAGAGCATGGTCTCTGAAGTGTCAAAGGGACCACACAAATTACCTGAGACTCACGACTTAGGACTTGTTTTCATGAAACCTTTTGATTTGAAGCCAATGATAGGTATTTTGACTAGTATGATTGTCACTTCAAAGTTATTATTTTAACTAACACCATTTTAAACTTTGTCTTGATGTCTTTGCAACTTGAGCAGTCACAGTGTGTTGCTACAGAGTACAAGAAAAACCTGAAGTCAGTGCTGACTGAGACTGAATAATGGGATTTCCATTTCCAAGATGAAGCAGCAAGTGAATAGCATGAATAAACAGGCAAGTCTGAAAAAAACCAAACACTCGTCTTTTGGATGATCATGGAAAATACAGATGAAAAGGGATCTCAAGAAGTCATCTATACCATCCCACTCTCTACAGATAGATGCATTTTATCTCTGTCATTCCTGACTAAGTTTTATCTGATGTCTTTTAAAAAAGATTTACAATCCCCAGGCCATCTAGCTTAATGCATCACTAGCCTTATTTTTAGAAAGTTTTTTCCTAATGTCTAACCAAAGTCTATTTCTGCTGCAATGGAATGTCTTATTAATCTGCAATATCTTTATTTTTGAAGACCGCTTACATATTTCTGTCAGATTTCTCTTCACTAGAGCCAGCACCCCCTATTTCTCCAGTCTTCTCATGTAAGTTGTGTTTTTCTAGAGCTCTGATCATACACGTTGCTCTCCTCTGTAGCCTGAGGAGTGTTTTATCTCTCCCAAGCTTGGTGCCCCAAGCCAGGCTTGCTGAGTTCCAGCTGAGCTTTGCCAATGCTGAGAAAAGTGGAAGAATTACTTCACGTATTTTATAGCCTCTATTTATATTTGTACCTCTCAGTATGTAGTTTGCTTTTTGAAACAGTATGCAACCTCCAGAATATTTCTGCAGGGCTGCTCCCTGCTCATTTGCCTCCCTGCTCATCTGCTCCTCAGTCTGTGTTTTTGCAGTGGATTATTCTTGACCAGACATAAAAATCTTAGGTTTCCTATTCTTAAATAGCATCTTATTTTTTTTCCACTAACAATCCCAGTCATGTAGTTAATTAATGGGACATTGCTCTGTTGAGTAGTAAACTTACATTTCTTCCAACTTTCTTTCAAATTTTTTGAAGCTTTATCACACTGTTTTGTGCCTGGGATCTATAAACCTTCGGCTTTGCTCTAATTATAGTTCCAGAGCCCAGATACAATATGTTCATGCTCAGCCCGCACGTGGCCCCTTCTCTTATCCTATTCCAGGTAGGGTGGTATGATTATAGCTGTTTGACCTGTTGCACCATTGGAAGCTCAGCTTGTCCTGATAATAGCGTAGTTTTGTTTACTGTCCTTGCAGCTCTGGCAATTACATCTCATTACACCACCTTAATTATTCAAGCACTGACATTTCAGTGATAATATGTCTAAAATTTAGGCACAGAGAAAAAGAGTTCTTTCAACTTCAATGCCTTTTATTTAGCTCTTCTCTTGAACTGCCTATTTTCTCACAACACATTCCTCAGTCTGTCACAACCAGTCATGACGTTTTTCCAAAAACCCTGGAAGACACTCTAGGGCCCTGCTTCTGCCAGGAATTTGGTTATAAAAAACATTTCTAATACTTGAGCACTTTCACTACAGCAGGATGAAAGATGTATCTTTAAAATACATCAGGTAGCATGTTTTGAAGCACTGGCACGGGTGAGGCAAATGGCTCTTAGCACATCAGCTGTTGGGGTTGAGCCATGGGGGATACCAGGTGCTTGGAGACTGAGGGCATGACTGTCAAGTTGTTACATTGTGTCACATCATCACTCATAGCCAAAAAGTGCTGTTTTGGTGTATATGTTTAAGAACTGAAGCATACTAACTTACTTTCTCTAGGTTTTGGACCTCACACCAGCTGAACCATCAGCTGGAAGAATACGCCAGGAGCAGCTCTTATTCATCTTATCCAAGAACCTTTCCAATAACTTAATAGCTATTTGAAAAGTTCTTAGCCTATAGTAAAAAGGGTTACGTGTAAACAACTCTCTTGCATCATCCCGGTGGAGTGCCTGACTACCTGACCACATCCTACTTATGAGAAGCTCGGGCAGAGTTACGTTGTCTGCCCAAAGCCACGCAACAGGTTAACAACTAAATCTGGAACTACAGGTCTCTTGCTGTGAGGGCTGGACAAGACAATCTTGCTAGCAAGTTTTACTAAAATCATCTGGGGAGTTACATTGTTATGCAGGGAAGCTATACATTGCCATGAATACTAACTTTTCCAGACTGGAAGGGCCTGTGGCAGGATCTGTCTCTTGCCTGGAGGCCTCATTAGCACGACTCTTGCAGAGACTGAGACCTCATTAATTTGTTATTGCCCAGAGCCAGTTTTAAAATGCTATCTGAAAAGAGCTCTTCAGATGACTGTAATACCAGATTCTGAGCTGCAGCCGATTCAGTATGCAACCATGACTCTTGCACCTGGCTTCTCTGAAATGCTTAGCCCGACAGACAAGACCTCCCACGCTATTTATTCATTCAGCAGAGCTCAGCTGGCACAGAGGGCTGGCGTTCATTGTGTCTGATCTAAGCAAGAAAGGGAACCTGTCAGTAAGTGCTGGGGATCCCAAGTCAATTCCTCCATGTGTAAACTACGTATACATACATACATACTGTAATACACTGTATAAATAATTTATGAAATACACAGAGACACGCATATATATTTGTACATATGCCAGGCTAAAATTAAGTTTGAACATGCAAGCTAAGGATGTTGTGAAGTATTGATTGTCTTTATTACCGATGCAGTGCCTGGGAGCAGGAAAAGCCACGTCTTTTTTATCCATCTTGGTCACCTCAGGCTCCATTGCAATAGACGTTACTTGATCTCTCAGAAGTACTTGGCCTTTTGTTTTTTATCTGTTGGGGCCAGCCTGAGCTATGTTGAGAAATGATGGGCTCAGTATTTGCAAGAAACATGCATTGCTGAAAAGAATAACAACGCAGAATCATGGTGTGTGGCTTTGTGCCCTGCAACAACTATGAGATCTTTCAAAAATAATGGTAATTTGCAATTGGATGGAGTCTTACAGTTGAAATCCAAGCACGTCCAAGTATACGATGTGATTCATATTACTTGGTGCTAAACTGATGTTACTAATTCTTTTGTAACTCGTCACAACAGAACAAAGATAGTGGTCACTATTTTAGGAAGCATATGAATCAGCGGGAGAGCTGAAAGGAAACAAATGGGTCTCTGGTGAGACTAAAAATACCTCAGAGATGTGAACAGTGTGTGTCTGCTCGACTCTGTGGTTGTGCAGAAAAATTCAAGGAAGGGTTTTAAGCATGGCTAGCCACACAACAAGACACACTTTGAGCTGACAATTTAAGGAGGAAGCGCCCTTGTACACTGTCTGGTCTGTCAGTCCCATGTGATTTAAAGCACAGATATGCTACAGACAGGGAAACCTACTTATCTTCTCACTGAGCATTAAGTTACCGTCGTTACGAAGATAAATCCAACACAGGAAAATAAATTATGGCACCAAGGTAAATTCCTCCTAAACTCAACCTGTAGTAGGTGCTTAAGAACAACTTTTTACTGACGTGAAACTGCAGCAGCTTTCCCCAGTGTTGATCAAGCACAATTGCCTATAAGCTGACTGTGGGATGTCCATCATCCTAAGGTCACCACCGAAATAAAGAACAAAAAAATTGAAGTGTTAATAACCATGGCAATAACCCATCAAGCATCTAAAGCGTGTAGGAAATTCATGAATATAACAAATGCATGTTCAATGCCAAGGTCAAAAATTCACAGGTCATTTCTCCTTTGGATGGTAAGAGCGCTTTACTTGACTGTCTTTGGTGGGAGACATGACTCTGGAAAGCCTGTCTAATCAGAGGGCAAAGAGGAAAACAGTGAGGCAGCACGATCCCTGGTTGTACCCCGAGGTACAATAGGATCTTTTATTACCGAGTGCTTGAAGGAGAGGACAGGTTCAGGCAAGAGCAGTGAAGCCATGCTGGACTTTTTCTAGTACAAGAGACAAATATGAAAGGGGACAGACAATCCCAATGGAAAATGTCTGATGAATGCCTCTGGCCTCAAGAGAAAAATCGTTCACATAATGACACAAGAAGAGGCATGTGCCTCTGGCGCTCTGCTGGCTGGCACTGCTGTGCGGCACTACCTGCTGAGATGCCCAACACGCTCCAGCCCGAGCTAGCGATTCAAATGCTGTCACTGAAGGGGCTTTAGAAAAAAGCAGGCTTATTCAGACACGGAAATCTATACTGACTTCTGACAGGATTTTTGTTTTGACAGGGCAGAGGAAAAGAGCTCAAAGTATGGCTAAAGCTTACCGTTATTTTTTTAATCTGGCTATGATTTACAATGGCTTCCTGCCAGTGGCAATTTGAAGACAGAGTTATACCTGGTTTTGCTCTCAAACAATATGAAAAGCAGGAATCACATTTTGACAGTTTCTAAGGGAAAAAGAGCTTTTTTCTAACAAGGATTCTCTGTCAAAAAGGACAACAGGTTTAATGTTTTAAGATAATAGTTCTTCCACAGAAAACTGAATCCCTCAACTTTTTCAATCTGGTTTGGAAGATCATATTGAGTAATTTCTGCCTCCTTGGATCTCGCTCAGCCAAATCATAAGGCTTCTAGTCATGTCAAAATTGGATTCTTGAATTTGCTGAGTTCGTGCTCTAGAAATACAGAAACAGGTCTCTAACACCTGCTTTGCATAAAAGTCTGGAAAGGCCTGCTCTTACTCAAAATTCCAAACTTCCTGTTTGGGAAAATAGCATTAGAAACTTGTGACTTACAGCAGGGACTATCAATCTGGTATCTTTAAGCCAACGTTGCAGAAACCTTTGCCTAACTAAAGTCAGGGGAAGAAGAGCAGAAAAGGAAGTGCCCATTTTCACTGAGGTTGATGTTTAAATCTAGAAGTCCACTTCAAAAAAGGGATTGACATTTGTGCAAGGACACAAATGTCAGACTCTGCTTTTTAAGTTTGGATCTGTTCAGACTGCTTGTGCTTTAAACAACAGGTTTGAAGTGTTTGTACCTAAATTTGGACAGGAAAGCTTGGACTCTTTTGCACAGCAGCTAGTATCTTTTCCATAGGGAAAAAAAAAAAAAAAAAGTATTTCATTGTGGTTAATCGTAAGCTTGAGTATTTTTTAAATTATAACCCCCCACTATTCCTGCATATTGCATTCAGCAGGACAGGGCAAGACCTATCTGACAGCAGTGATCTTGCAGAATCATGCAGAATCTCTTCCCATACAGCACAGGACTTCCTGCCACAGCCAGAGGGAAGCTATCTTCCATGGGGCAAAAGGCATTAGAGTTGGTCTTAATCACGATTAGGTTCAGGGCATCAGTTTTGAACTGAACATTAAACTGAAATGTTGGGCTTGGTAGCTGTGCTGCACTGACCTTAAAGCAATGACACACGTTTCAACAAAGGTGAACGGTGTGGAGGTCCCTGTACAGATATGCCAGGTTCATGCTGCGTGGGAATGATGGATTTGTTCGTGCAAATCACGCAGAGTGACATCAAGTGGTTTGTTACACATTTTGGGGGGAGAGTTTTGTATTTACCTTTGTCTGGAGGATATATCTTCTCCAAAGTTTAGAGAGAGTTTATTTTTTTAGTGTGTGCAGCCTCTATTTGGCGTCGTTCTCCCTCCTGCTAGTCAATGTTTCTAAGACGGAGATAGATCTGCGTTCTCACCTACCATTCAGACAGGCACCTCTGCGGAGTAGGGCCTCTCCAAGAGGCACGACGCATGGCAGTGCTTTGTTATAAGCTCAATGCGCTCATTGTAACTCGCAGGTCTTGCGGTAGGAAGGTCAGTGTTTCTGTACTCCATGGCTAGACATATATTGTGCCGGCTAAATACTGCTGTAGTATTTCATCGTAGTGGGAACGCGGACAATAGGTCATGGCTTGCATTAATGCGTAGGATCTTGAAAAATCAATGCAGTTCAAATAACAGGGGACTGCTGCCCAGTCGTATATTATTCCTATGACACACAGAGCCCTCTGGATGCACAGGGAAATTTTTGCAGGCACAGCAATGGCTGTACCATTAAGCCGCCACTGAGCACACAGAAAGTACAACGGACTCTCTGCTAACTCCTACCAATAATTCCGTCATGCAAGGGCACGTATTATGGAAACACCAACGGTTCCCTTGCTCCAGAGATCTCTCCAGATTTTTTTTTCTGTAATACAAACACAAAAGTCAAATTCCTCAAGGGAAGGCTAGTCCCTGAGGCAGCTTTTGTGTCCAGCAAGCCCCAGACCAAAGTGACTGCTGGTTTTTTTTGTTATCTGAGGGCCTGATCTAACAACCATCAGAATCAATAGAAAGGCTAATTGATTTGAAAGACTTTGGATAAAGCATCTAAGGCCACAACCTGCACCATTGCAATCACCAGAAAATTTGTCAGCTGACCTCAGTGAGTGCAGGATGAAAAAAGGCTCTTGGTCAGCAGGTATTTAAGTACACACAAGTGATTTATTTCCTTCGTAACCATTCGTATGCCCAAGTACTCGTCAGATCTGGAACAAAAGCCTGCTGGTTGCCACGTTGAGAAGAGGGGTAGCTTTCAGACCTGCCCTTCTCCTACCAACAGCGCGATTTGGAGGAAAGAATAAGCAAGTCCATTGTTTCCACCATTTAGTGACAATAGGGAATTAAGAAATAGGGTTAAGTGAAATGAAGAGGAAAGGAATTGAGAGCAGCGCTGCAGAAGGAGAAGAGCTTCTATCCCTTTAATTACTTCTCAGGGGACTTTAAAAAATATAAACACTGGCCTTTTAACTTCATTACAAGTCTGTATCTCAAATACAGCCCAAGCCTTTCTAGGGCTTGCCTGCACTGGAAAAATACATTATGTTAATGGATTAACACGTAATGCTTAATATAACAGTCGATATAAACAAAGGCTACGATGTTTAACTTTTTGTTGTTGTTGACCCCAGGTAACCTAGCTGCCAAACATGACAGTTCTTGTCTATGCTAAGTGCTTTGTATTGCCTTAATTAGTGTGTTCTAACACAATGTAATTTTGCAATACGGATAAATTATTTGGGGCATTTATTGTGTAAATTTAATTTTCTGTCGCACCTATCTTGAATTCACAGACACGTGCTGCTTCTGCCATCTCCCCTGCCCCCCTCGATCTCGGAGCCCCCATCGTGGAAGATGGAAGAGACTTGGTAGGCTTTTTCCCCCGAGTCGCTTCAACTTACAAACCGAAAGATCAGTCAAACGTACAATCAGTTTATGCCCCTCGATAGTGCCGATGCTATGAAAATAAAGTTGCTCTCATCATTCAGGAAGGGCTGGTTCAGCCTAGAAAAATATCATCAAATACCAGACATCTGAAGTTTTTGCAAAAATATTGCAGATCGTGTAGCTGGAGGGTTTGTCAGTCAAATGACACGGTCTGTTCCCAGCTGCACGGAGACACTTTTCAGTGTTTTCCCAAAATTTACTGTTTCCATTGTGTTTTACATCGAAAAGCTTTGTCCTCACAAAACAAAACAAAAAAAAAGGAATCGTCCAGAAAAGGTACTATTAAACACTGAGGTTAAAAGATCAAGACGTTTATCTGGACTCCAGCAACCGCAACGCACTCACGCTGCACACCCTCTATTTGGGTAGGAAACGTTACTAACCGCTTGCTGGAAACCAAGTTACTCCGCACTACCGCAACCGTGAAAAAAAACCCTAAACTGCTGGGGCGCGTTGCGCGTCAAACGGCTTGGCCCCGCATCACCCCCTTCCTTCGGCATCCTCCGAAGGGACGCGGGTATCCCCGGCCTGCGCCGCGGGCTGCAGCCACTACTAGCAC
>VZTL01021723.1:17957-35005 GCA_013400535.1 Scopus umbretta
GGCGGCAACGGGAAGGCGGCGGGCACGGGGCGGCCGGCAGCCGGGCTCTCACGGGGAGCTGCAGGAGCGATTTGGGGCGGTGTCTTTTTTTTCGGTTTCTTGGGGTTTTTTTTCTCTTTTTGCTTAGCCCGTGCCCCATCTCTGCTAGGGTAGAAAGAGGAGGGAAAAAAAAAAAAAAAAGAAAAAAGGGGGGTTCATGCAGCAACACGGTATTGTCGGCGTGTGTTGGTTGTGTTACCCATAACAGCCTTTTTACCACTGCTGTAGCGGAGCCGGTTGTTCCTTGTCCTGTCTCTTCTCGCAGCTGATCGTTCCTGTCCAAGAACCAGAGCACCTCTCCTTCAGCCCCTGTCGCCTTTGCCTCCCCTAACGATGGGTGTCGATAACCGCGTCCCTTCTTGGTCCCCATCTGGCTCGCACGACAGCGTGCGAGTGTGGCGTTTTTAGAGGCACTTGTCCAAAAGGATGTCAAAACATCAAACGGATTCTAAATGATTCAGATGGGTTTTTTGGATCCTGCTTGGGGTGGGGGAAGGGGAAAATGGGACAACTTGCTTTTGATCTGCCGAAAGGCAGTTATGGGTCAAAAGCTGTAGTTTGTTTAGCTTGTGTTCTCGGTGATCTCCCTCTTCTGTGTCAGAGGTTAATTATTTGATGTTGCTGTGATGCCTGTGGAAGCCTCAATATAGGAGTGTGAGCTCTCATCCTGCTCCGCTCTACAGGCAGAACAAAAAGACAGCCCTTGCCTGAAGGTACTTCTAGTTTAGGTCTAGGAATGAGGCAGCACATGTGCACGGCAGCGGGAGTATGGGGAAAGCCAGTGCTGATCGGCAATTATGCTACGGCTTGCTAGTTAGCCTAAAGAAATAAACTCTTTTGTTCCTAGGCCTTGTGCCAGAAGAGGTTTAGGGAAGGATGTGGAACGTAACTGGAAAGCTACAGACTTCAAGCTTTCACTTTGAGTCCATTTCCTTATCCGTAGCAACCCCTGTCTAGAATTGAAGCATGCAGACCTTCTCAAGAAGATGCTTAGGAACGCTGTGGGCATTTGGCATTTCCTTAGGTAACCCATCCAGAGCTTAGCGACCTCAATGGTTAAAAGTGTTTCCTGCTAGTAACCGCTGAACATTTAACTTTACTGCAGTTAAAAGCCACTTCTGCTTGCTGTGAGTATAGAAGGGAATAAGTGTTTGCCTCTTTCTTCACGTAACGACTACTGTTGTTGTTTTTTCCTTCCATCTGTTAAGCCTTTCCTTTTTTAAATTTTGTCATTTTTCTTTAGACTTCTGATCATTCTTGTAGCGCTCTTGAAGAGAGCCCAGAGGTTTCCTTTTGAAGTGGGGTCCTAAAAACCGGCCTTTGATCGCTACTGCAGCTGAGGCATTTGTTCCTAGTCTTGTATTTTCCTGCAGCTGGTAGAGTTCCTGTCGGAGAACTAGACTGCATAACTTCTTGAGTTACATTGTACCTTTTCATATTGCTTCCGAAGACTACTTTAAATTCTAATCCTATCCTCTTGTGCTGTTTGAATAAGGAGGTAGCTGCATAGATGTCTATAGGAGCAGTATTGTATGGAGCAGGTGCTTGTCCTTGCATTGAGTAAGTAGGTGATGGGGTCTGGTGTCCTGCAGTAAGATGACATAGCGGGCCAAAATGACCCTTTAGCGTGGTTTGAGAGTTACAGGATGAAGCTGGGTATATTTACCTTAAATAATATTCTTTATGGGTCGTATCCTCTTTTAATGGCTGGGTTTGTCTAGTGTAATGTGTCTTATTCCCTTTCTCTTTCTGAGTGCCCCTCATATGCGATGTCTGGAGCAGAAAATGTGTGCTCGCCCTTCGCATTCCTCTCTGACCAGGAGGAAGACAGGTGGGGAGCTGGGGGAGCACCTCGGTGAGCGTAGGCACAAGTCTTCTGTGCAAAAGTCCTCTCCTCCCATAGAAGAAGGTGGGGACGAACAACTGAACAGACCTTTGCATGGCGAGGAGGAGCTAGAGGAAGGCGCTCAGCTCTGAGGCGAGACCCGGAGACCTAGGCTTTTTGTGTGTATATCTAGCTGGGAGGGAATGGTGAATGCCAGTGAACCTGCCTCCCCTCTTAGGGGAAAAATGTTCACTGGTGCCTCAGACTGCACTAATGAGAGGATTTTTAATTTATTCCCTAGGGATGTTAACCTATCACTTTGTTGTTAAGACCTCTGTCATTTTTTGCAGGTTTCACGCAAAGTGTTTACCAGTCATGCCTCTGCCTGTCCCGCACCTAAGCTGATAAAGCATCTATGCACTTTAATCTCAAGTCTATGCCACTCTTCTAGTACAGTGAGCTGTGCCTTGAACCTTGGATATAAAGACCTACCAGCCAAAGTCTTGTTCCTGCCTTAGTAATGTTCCAGAGGTTAAATAACATGCTCATGGGAGAGATTAATAGCTTGTCCAGCCAGGAGCCAGAGTTCCATGAGAAAGAAGATGACGAATGGATTCTGGTTGACTTTATAGGTAAGACGTCTGTCAAATGTAAGCTCTGCTTAGAAACCAGTAGCTTGGGAGAAACTTTACCTAAGCAAAACCAGGGTGGATTAGAGCGTAGGGTGTCTTCCAAACAAATGTACCAAAACATGTTATGCAAACTGATGAGAAAAATGATGTCAGCTTTATAAGCCTGAAACAGGCTTCAGCAGAACCACTTGTACAGATAAAATGTTTGACTTATTATGCAACTTTATTGCTTTACTGATAACGGTTGTTTTACGTGTCTAGCGTGGCTTCTCAGGGAACTCCCTTTTCCCCTCCCCTTGCTTTTGAAAAAAAAAAAAAAAATTGTATACATGCTGACAGAGGTTTATTTCTGTTTCTTTGGTGTTTTTTTTAAATATCCCATTTCTGGCTACATGCAACCTTGTTGTTCTTGACCTCCTGTAATCACCAACGTCCATGGGTTCCTCTCCACTGACTAATGGCCACCTACAGCAGACACTTGCACTAATTGTTCCACGGAGGAAGCAGACATCACTGAAGCATCGGCAGTGGATGGCTCGCCCGTCTTCTCTTGTTTACCATCTCCCTTGGAACACTTGCCGGAGGCCAGCGAGTCTTGCTTCATCCAGTTTGAGTCGTGTCCCATGGAGGAGAGCTGGTTTATCACCCCTCCCCCATGCTTTACTGCAGGTGGATTAACCACTATCAAAGTGGAAACCAGTCCGATGGAGAACCTCCTAATAGAGCATCCCAGCATGTCTGTGTATGCTGTCCACAATACCTGTCACAGCCTTAATGAGACTGGATGTGGAGATGAGGAGTTTCACAGCCCAGGTAGTCCCAGGTACGTCTGACTTCTCTTGTCAAGGAGCTCTGTTGCTGAAAATATCTGGTTTCTGCTTGATCAGCTTAGACACTTAATACTGAATTTTCCATCTTATTTCAGAGCAAGTGAATAAAGCATGAATACTACACGAGGTGGGTAGGGTGGTCAGGGCAGCTTGCCTGCTTAGAAAAATGTTACATAAGGTGACCACGCCAGGAAACAGTTGGGTATGCTATTTTGACACTGCAGTGAATATTTATGGACCCTAATTGTTCCATTGCAGAATATGCTCCACGCTTGAAAACTGGTGGCAGTTAACCGTATAGCTGATTTGAAAGCACTTTGCCCCCTCTGTAACTATGCATGTTTTTCATAGCTGTTAGTCAGTACCCTTTTAGTCACCTCGTGAGATGAAAAAAAAATATTACTTTAACTCTCCTGACAGGGAAGTCTGTTTTGATATTTTTCGTTCCTCAACCTAGTCATAGATTAGGACAGGATTAAATTTTCCCACAGGTGACTTGTGGAACAAAAGCAAACTGAAATACTCCACAAAACTTAACTCTCCTCAAGGTAAAAAACTGTGCTGCAAACTTCTACTTTTAGCAAGATAAGAAGCGGTGCTGTTTGATTTTTGGGCTCCTAAAGATCTGGCCATGTGGAGTTACTGCAGATGCATGTTTGCTGCCCACTGCTTCTTTGATGGTAACTGTCCAGTATATGCAGCTGTATGAGTACAGTATACATAGATGTATACAAATGGAGTATTTTTGCAATCATGACTCCACACTTGCCCATGTGCTCATTGATTTGGAAATGATTTGGAGATAATTGGGTGTTTTGTGAATCCTGGTTAATAACAAAGATTGGCTTTTCCTCCCATCTGGTGCATACAGTTAGAAACAACTAGGGAAAAAAAAATTGTAGTATAGTAAGCTTTGCTACACACGGGGAAAAAAATTATGTGTAGTGGTAGCGTTGCCTTAGGTAGTTGCCCATCGACTTTTCTCATCACCCCCTTGCCACGCTTAAAGTTCTTAGTTCAAAGAAATGGGTGACTGAGATGCTGTAGTATGGTGCTGATACCATTAATTTTGGAGAACAGGGGATTTGTTCCCCTGTTGGAGAGAGCAAGTTTGTGACGTTAAGCATCAAGGGTCTAGCTTAACTTAAATTGTGGGGAAGCTAGGAGCCCACAGCATCTTTAAAATGAGGGTCTGAAGGAATCTGCTGGAGAACTGTAGGCTGTGAGGCGTACCCTAGTGAGAGACAGTAGATCAGTTTATCTAAAATATCGATTATATTGAACAGTAACATGCAAAGTAAGATTCTTACTTTTCTCAGTGACTTGTGAACTAGGGATACTGGTATAAATTCTTCTAGAGAAGAATCTTGTGTTATATTATGCTGTACGGTTAAGCTGCTTTAAAGTCTTGGGAAGCTAAAGGTGTGGTGATCCTCAGCTGGTGTGTGAGTAAGTTTCCTCACACTGAATTCTTTGCTGTTGCTTCATCAGAGGATCTAGGCTTTTGTATAGGAGTTATTTTGAGTGGCAGAACTGGGAGTAGACTTAGTCTGAAGCTGAGGCAGATTACAGAAACTGGGAAAATCAATTATGCTGATAATGCAGTAAGTTTCAAAAGCTGTTTTGAAGTCTCTAGTGGTTTAATGGTTGGCCATTTAACATTGTAGGGCCACGAAAAGCTGCTTAAGGCACACTGGCACAGTAAGTACTACTGTTTTGGGACAGTGCTTTTTGTTTGATCAGGCTGCTAGCAACACTGCTTCCTCTAGAGCCTTGTCTGCCAAAACCATACTGGGTTTAGGACTAACCTTTGTGCCAAATGATGTTACTTGATCAAGCCTAACTACGTCTGCTTTAACAAGCCAAAACGCTAAGTGCAGAAAAATTACTTAAACATTAATTGGGGTGGGGGCTGAAGCCTTTAATGTTTCTTGTGAAGTCTGGCTCCATAGCGCAACTAGCAGGACACTTAGGCTTTCTAGCAAAATGGATGCTGGGGTGGAGCAGCAAATGTCTGTAGCAGTGGTCTGGCTTAGGGACACAGCCCCTTTAAAATTGCCTTTTGACAATATTGATGGAGGCTTATCAGGCCTGTTCTCTCAGTGCCCGGGGCTCAACTAGTGCCAGGCTACCAAAGGCAACCACTAAGATACCAAAATGCTACATTTTTGAAAAGTATGTGTCCTTTTGGCTAATTCAAACCACCTCTGCTATGCCAGTTTCACTTTAAGATGGCAAGCAGAAGAGTGTTGGTTTGCAAACCAGTCCAGGAAGAGTATTTGATAAGTGGGAGATAAGAGCTTCAATATCTTCAACCAGCAATTTTAAACCAGTTTTTCTCCTTTTGTGGAGGAAATCTATTTGCTCCTTTTAAATTCAAAGCAAAAGGATGTTGTATAAACTTCCCCTGTTCATCAGGTTAATCATATTTTTCCATAACAAACCACAACACTTTGTATTAGCGGTTGGTGCCCTTTGCTAGCTAATGACATGCAGAAAGGGCATGCTTAGGAAATACGTGTTCTAATAACACAAGGTGGTGTGGCCTTCTAGCTCCTTACAGCTTTCCCCAGAAAGGCTTCATTTGGAGTTCCACCTCCAGCACATGCTAAGGGATTGCCCTGTATAGAAAACAGTAGCCCCATATTTGCAGGCACCCTCATGTAAATTAAACTGGTGTAATCTGCATAGAAAGTGTTCATAAGGCACCGTGAATTGATTTGTGCTGTGTTACTTGCTTATTTCTTGCTTTGTATTTCAAATGCTAGGTTTAGGACAATGTCCAGTGAATAAACGGGGGGAAACCAGCACATTGCACATGGCTGTTCTAGAGTCGGTAGGCTTCAGTCAGTCATATCAAGCTATCCAAGGAGCAAAAGCAAGTGGATTTGGATATTTAAAAGAAAAAAGTAGAAGGGAGTAGTGCCTTGCTGACAGGGGGTATTTTGCTCCAGTGTGGAGTAGGGGGAGGCAGAAGAGCTCACTTCTGTGCCAGCCACCTGCAGCCCCACCAAGAGGAAGACTACAAGGGTGTACCATGGGCATGGCAGACCATGTAGACTTATGTCTACAGAGACATCATACAATAAATGCAAGTTAAGCTCTTCCAGAAGAGACTTTATTATAGAGTCATGCTAGTGCTGAAAAACAGACTTCTCAAGAGAGCTCTCGCTCATACCTGAGCAAGCTCCTGGTCTTGCAGGCATCTTTCCTGGGCACCACTGAGTTGACAGCTAGCGGTTGGGTCCTGGGTGGGGGAAGAGAAGGCAAGCAACTCTGGTGCCACTGGTCTCACACCAGCTGTGGCACTCAGACTGGGGATTTGCTTTGCTTTTAAAACTGCGAGGCTATTTTTAGCTTTACTTTGGAAGTTTCAGGAAACACCAGTGATTGTTCTGTCAAGTAGGGAAGTCCTTTTTCAATATGTCAGTCCCTGCTTGCGAAGGCTGCTGGTTTGTTTTTCACTAGTGCATGATGGTGTAAGGGTTTGCCAAAACTGCTGATTCTTTGCTCATGAAATCTAGAGGGCTGGTTGAGGAACAGTCCTTCTAAGTTACTTTGTGTGTCACAACTGATCTATCTTGTTCCTCTGCATGAACGTTGTTTGGATTTACTTGTGTGGCTGGCAATCCAAACACACTTTCATTAGCGTGCTTCTGTTTTCAGGCTGAACCACCTCTGTTCAAGATGATTTTAAACAAAACTTTGCCTAGCGGATAACTCCAAGTCTTCTAAAGCTGGAGCAGTGTGACACACGTTGCCTTGTATTTCTGATCTATATTGCATCTTGGGCTTGGGTTGGGGAAGGAAAGGTGCAATAGTGTAATACAGCAAAAGTCCAAAGGCTATGGTGGTGCCTTCACACTAGAAGTGAGTTAGCAGCACTATGCATTACTTACCAGTGTGTTTTTTTCCTAAACTGGCTTGACCTTGCCTCAGCCCAAATATCTGCCCAGTAGATTAAGGGTGTCCTTTGAAATGGTGGATGTTGATGTCCCTGTTCTCATGCCCTCTATAGTTTGTGTGTCTTTCTGATGCACCTCAGTGATGACTGATATCTGCTTGTTACATTTCTAGACTGGAGGCCCGAAATGAAACGGGGCAGCATGTTCACTGCTATGTCGCAGCTCTTGCTACTCGTTCAACTTTTCTGGAAAAAACCAAGAGCTTTCGTCCTACCCACTGGATAAAAGAACATAATGGAAGACACTATCTCAACAGAAACGGTCTCCGTCGCCAAAACCTCACCAGGGATTGCCACTCTCGGCAAATCAAGCACAACGGACTGTTTGTTCACCAGCCTTGCCAGCGTCAGTTCAATTACTGATGGCTCATGTGGTTTTAATCTATAGTCTAATTGGTTTAGGTTGCTCTTGTTTTCATACATAGGTAAGTGCGGTCAATCTGAAGCTGATCATCAGTCCCTCAAACACAATCGTAAATAGTGTTGCATTCTTTTGAAATGACATGTGAATCTCTGAACATCTTGCAGCAAGTCCTCAATGTTGATGTTAAATATCAATGTCTTGGAAACCTATCAGTACGACGCTCAGTGTGCTGTTTTATAAACTATGATATATAGATGGGTTCTTAGTTGGTATTTTAAAGAAACTTAGCTGAGATGGGAATCGGTTACATTGCATTAATCAAAGTGGAGTTAGAAAACCCGAGGTTAGCCGTATGCTTTAAAGACCAGTACTTGACAGCTTGTGTATCTGTCTGTATTCAGCATATATGATTACTTTCTAACAAGGAAATTCTATAGCTGCCAGTGGATATTACATAGCTATGCTGAACTGTTACAAGAAGGACATCTAATCTAAATTGCCTAGTACCTACTTGTGTTAGTGGAGTCTGTGTAAGTGTGTTGGGTACTTGATATGGGTATCAGGAAAGGGTTAAATGTCCCCCAAATATTATTGCAGTATAATATGGCACTGGTGTTACAGATGTAGTACCTCACAGTGGAGTGGAAGGAAAAGTGTACCTATGGGTTAGGTGCAGACGCACAACCCAGAGAGCTGAACTGGGTTTTACTTGGTACAGTTCAAGTTCTTACTCCCTTTCTCTAACTCTTTCTCTTTCTGTCTTTGAAAGATGTTATTTCCCCTACCCTGTTTTCATTTAATCTCTAGTCTAGTTAAAGGAAAAAGATGGTGGATAGACCGTGCTTTTAATCCCATCAGTAGCTGATTGCTCTTTAAAGAAGTCAGGATGATGAATAGCTGTTTCTGAGCTGCTAACTGCTATTAGATTGTCTCATATTTACAGATTGAGAGTAGCTCAGAAGTAGCTAGAAGAGAAACTTCTGGTAAACCTTCCTAATTTTCTCTCTTGCTCTCTCTATGAAAACAAAGTCTGAGTGAATTGTGACTGGAAACAAAGGGCAATGTGTGGCAGGGAGAAGAGTATGCTGAAAAATAGTCTTACAGAACTAAACACAGTGATAACAGGGTGTATGAAAACTGAGATAGATTGGCGGTGGTTATTCTCCTAGCCCATTGAGAGCAGAAGGACTGGATAGCAATTCTGTGGGCCAACAAGAAAGAAAAGCCATTCAAAACTAATGAGTAGTTTTCTTAAGAACAACGTGAGACATTCTGGAAGTTGGCAGGCACTTGAAAAAGAAAAATTTCACCTGTTAACAAAGTGTGTATTGCACAGCAGCCACACGGCATGCCAAACCCCAATAGATCAGTCTGGGAAGTAGCTTAAATGACTATGGAGGTAAGGAAGCAGAAATCTTCACTGAAAGAATGGGGGGAAATGTAAGGTAAGTTTATCGCCCTTTCTCTCAGTGCTTAATGTGACTTACTGTTTTTTCCTTGTGTTTAGTGCCTAGGGCATTAAAGTGTTAACATTACATTCAACCATGTCTTCCAGTTGTCCTTATACAGAAGTTAGTATAAGGAGTCATGTGAGGAGTCTTTGAAATTAGGCAAGATCAATAATGTGAATTATTCCAGACCTATGAAGTATTTTAAATTTAGCCAAATGCTTCAATTTCACTGAAGCAAAAACCCAGCAATTTGGATTAACTTTGATGTAGTGGTACTGTTGCACATTCTGCAGCTGGAATTGTTGTGGCACACACTTAGTGTAGAGGAAACAACGTTTATAACCTCTGTTTCACTACAGATGTCCTGCTTCATAGGGATTAGTTAGGATTGTTGCAAAGGGATGTTGACAAATAGTTAAATGTATATAAGCAAGACATGCTTCCCTGAATACACTAGTCTCTTTTTTTTTTTTAGACACATTGAATTCACATGAACAGTGAAAGAAAACAAAATTGATCGCATCATGAGTTTCCAAAAGAGAGATTTTCTTACTGTTCTTTTCAGCAGTATGTGTCCATGTCCATACAACAATTCTTTTGTGCTCAAAATACTCTATTTTATCTGCAAATAGCTGTAGTTTCACCAATCTCTCATCTGTTGATGAACTCTTACTTGCCTCAGGCTGTCTACCTTTACCACTCCAACTTTTTGCCTGGCTTAAACTTCCTTCTCCTCACTGTCAACTTTCTAGCTCAGGAAAATTCTTTGCTTTCCTTTATTATTCTTTATATAAAAGTAACTACTTTCCTTCAGCTTTAATTTTCTTAAAGTGAAATGAAGGAAGATGGAGTCTCCACCTCCCTGTGTTGGAAGGATTACTTACTCCTCCCAACTCTTAATGGGGAGATGGAGTTGAGAGTATAAGGCTCCTAGGCATTACAATGAGAGCCTTGGTCCGTTCTTCTCAGTAGGCAAGTAAATGCAACTTTAGACTGCTCCTAGAATTGGGAGATACTGACCTTTTTATACTGCATTACTAGATGACTTTCTGGTGATGAAAACCTATATCTTTCAGGATATAAACTGTTTTGTTGCACAAAGCTGTGCTTCTCAATTTGTAATATTGGAAACCATACTATTGTGTGAGATAGTACTGCATCAATGGCTTTTTGTTAATTTGTTTTACATATTTATGTTGGTCTAGCCCTGTTTTGTGCCTGGAGCTATTGGGCAATTAGATTTGTTTTGGTTTTCTGTTTTAATAGTGAGCTGTGTGGCTTTTTATATGGTTTTTGAATTGTATTAAAGTGTGTGTTTTTTCTTGTAAAAGTGGAGGCCTTGCACTGTCTCATACTGATTGATATTCATGAATCTTGCTGAAACTGTATTTTCATATATATTGGTCAATAGACAGATTTGCATTTTAAACTGTGCCTTCTACACAGCAAACTTGAAGATTCAAAAGGGACATTTCAGTTAGGATTAATACTGTACATCAGTCTATGCATATATGGCAGCTTCTCTCCAGAGCCACTTCTCTATTTGTAGCAGTCCTTTTGAGATGGAAGAATGTCTGGCTCTTATTTTTAATAGTTTAACACAAGCTGAAAAATGACAAAATACAGCACTTTGCCAAAAAGTAGCATTGCTTAACCAGTGTGTATTTACTAAAGCGATCTTCTGTATTTTGTTTTCATAGTGCGTTCTGTGCACCATGGGGAGACGTGATCTTAACTCTCAATAAAAAAATGGCCTATTGAAAACTGTCAGTCTGTTCTATTACGTTATAGATAGGTCAAAATTCTAATGCCCGAGCACCTCATTCAGGTGTGGGACGTACAAGTTCTGAGTGTCTCAGAATGCTTGCTCTAGTTCTTCTGGGAATCCGTTTGCATTGCCGATCAAGTGACAGTGTGTGGTCTGAGGAGTGTTACACGTCCTGTGCCAGCTGCTGTGTTTCCTGATCAGCGTGCAGAAGTGCTGTAGGTGAACAGGACAGATAAAAATACATTACCACTTAAAGCGTGCAGGGGGTGGGGGGAAGGCTTTTCCTTATCTAGGCTGAACCTCTCTTGTTTCAACTCGTACCCATTGCCTTCCATCCTCCTGCCATGCACCACTGGGAAGAATTTGTATGGAAGGCTGCTGTTGGCATTCAGGAGGTGGAAGCAGGGACAGGTAACCTGTGAGGGACATAGAGACCCGGTGCAAATGTCCAGGGATGGGGTTAGGGAAGCCAAAGCCAAGACATCTGTAGCTGAACTTGGCAAGGGATGTGAAGGAGAACAGGCCTTCCAAAGGTATATCAGCTGCAAAAGGAAGATTAGAAAAAATGTGGGCCTCCTGCTAAACCAGCCAGGAGTCCTCATGACAAAGGACATGGAGAAGGCTGAGGTAGTCCATGTCTTCTTTGCCTTGGTCTCTACTAGTAAGACCAGCCTTTGGGAATTGCAGGCCCCTGAGGCCAGTGGGAAAGGCTAGAGCAAGGAAGATCGACCCTTGGTTAAGAAGGATCAAGTTAAGAAATGCTTAAAGAGGTGGGACATGCACAGACCTATGGGATGCATCCCATGACTGGTGAAGGAGCTGGCTGATGTCATTGTGAAGCTGTTCGCAACTATCTTAAAAGTTATAGCAATGGACAGGATTCTGAGGGCTGCAAGAAAGCAAATGTCCTTCCTGTCTTCAATAAGGACAAGAAGAATAGAGGGAACTACAAGATAGTCAGTCTTGCCTTGATCCCTGGGGAGGTGATGGAGCAAATAATCCCAGAAACCATTTCTAAACATGAACAAGAAGGAGTAGCCAGAATGGATTTATGCAGGGGAAAGGATGCCTGACAAGCTTATAGCCTTCTACGATTAGATGGCTGGCTTGGTGGATGAGGGGAGAGCAGTAGATACTGTTTGCCTTGACTTTAGCAAGGCTTTTAACACGGTCCCCCATAACCTCCTCCCATACTGATGATTTATGGACCATGTAAGTAGAAGGTGAGCAGGTGTGTCAAGAACTGGCTGAACTGCTGTGCTCAAAGAGTTGTGATCAGTGGCTGTTCGTGTACCCTATCAATACTGGATCTTACACTGTTAAAAACTTTAACGACCTGGGTCATGGGGCAGAGTGCACAATCAGCAAGCTTGCAGAAGGTAGGAGGAGTTGTTTATATGCCAGAGTGTTATGCTGCCATTCAGAATGACCTCGACAGACTGGAGAAATGGGCTGGCAGGAACCTCGTGGAGTTCAACAAGGGGAAATGTGGAGTCTTGTACCCGGGGGGAGGAAAAATAACCCCAGGCACCAGTTCACGCTGGAGACCAGCTGGCTGGAAAGCATCTTGGCAGAACAGGCCCTGGGGGTCCAGGTGTTCACCAAGTTGACTGTGAGCCAGCAGTGCACCCTTGTGGCCTCAAAAACTAAAAGCTTCCTGGGTTGCATCAGGCAGAGTGTTGTCAGGAGGTGGAGGGAGGTGATCCTTCCCTTCCACTCAGCACTGGTGAGATGCAGCTGGGTGCTGTGTCCAGTGCAGAGCTCTCCAGTACGAGAGAGACATGGACATGCTGGAGTGTATCCAGCAAGAGGCCAGGGAGTTGATAACAGGATGGAAGACTGAAATAATGGGGAAAGGCTGAGAGCTGGGGTGGGTTCGGCTGGAGAAGAAAAGGCTTGGGGCGATCTTTGTCAAGGTGTATAAACAACTGGCACAGGCAGTGAAGAAGACAGGGCCAGACTCTTCTCTAGTGGTGCTTGGTGGAAAGACGGAAGGCAATGGGTGCAAGGTGAAATATAGGGAATTCCATTTAAGTGTAAGAAATAGGCCCACTGATCGTCTCTGGGTTGTTCTTTTGGCTTTTTCTGAAAATATGTGTGAATATTTTTTTTTCCCTCTGGTCAGGGATCCTTGATCTCTGTGGCTTTTCAAAGATCACGGAGAGTGGCCTTGCAAGATCAGCCAGCTCTCTCAGCACATTGCATGCAGGCTGCTGGGCTCCATGGACTTCTATGCATTGAGCTGTTGCAAGTAGTCCCTGACTTGATTCTCACCCACTGAACAAACTGGGTGACAAAGTGATCTATTCAACTGACAGCGATGAAATAGAATTTGTGCAACAAAGTATCCGTCTTCCCAGAGGAAACACTGAGTAAAACCTCTCCTTTTCAACTGTAGATTTTGAGACTTGTACATTTATCAAAGCAGTGAGTCTATGCTGAGAGCTGTACAGTATTCTGCAGGAGAAAGTTTGACGAATTATGCCTGTAAAATCATATCCATACAGATAACCTAACATAGCTATACTGATAGTGTTCCTCTTGGGGCTGCTTAGTTCAGACTTAATGCAGCTTTTAAAATTTAGTTTGGACACTTTCCAAAACACCATGAACTAGTGTTTTTTTAAAAACTTCTCCATGCTAAAGCAAAAATGTTCATACAAGGGATCATATCAATGTAACCATATTGACTTAAGTTCTCATTTTACATTGTAGTTTTCTTGTTAATATAAATCCTTTTACATCTCTGGTGAAGCTAGCATACTAACTACTGTTCTCTGACACTTAATGCTGATGGAGACACTCTGTTTCCTCATCGAGTCGTTCAGAATGTGCTTTCTTGGTCTCACTGACTTCTTTTAGTGCATGTTTATAACCACAAAACGCTGTTACCTCCATTATTCAGTGATACTTGCAAGTAGGGTTCAGGGGTTTTGACACACATAGAAATGACTCAGCAAAAGAACAGGCTGGTGCTGTTGTGGTACTGTTGTTCCCATGATGCAGTCATGATAGATCAGTCTTAGAGTAAGTGGGACTGAACTGAGTCTTAACAGGATGTGTATAAAGTTCTGTTTCTCAGCCAACCTTTTTGCTCATGACAATACTGTTCTGGAGCTACTGCTGTATAACTAATACTTCAGAAGTTAGTCTCTTGACCTGTTCCAGAGTTTTGTGGGCAGATTGGTAGCTGAAGGCTCAAATACCTTAAACAGAAATAGAATAAGAATAGGGAAAAGAATAATAAGAAGAATAAGAATAGAAAATGAATAATAGCCAAAAAAGGAAGCCCAGATAAGAGCAGCAAAACTAGGCTAGTGGTCAGGAGCAGACTTCAGATCTCAAATGGCAGACATGGGCTGTGCCCTAAGTCTATACTTTCTCCTGAAGTGCAGCCTTCACATTGTTGTGTCCAAGCAAGATGACCAAGTCAGGTGATATAATAAGAAATATAATTTTGACCAAAAATCAGCCTATCTGAGTGCTAAAAGAATCCCAGATTCACTGAAATGGGGCTCTGCGGAGAATTAGTAGAGGCAGAGAGAGGTGCGAAAGAGGAGGGAGGCCTCAGGCTTTTGGGGTATGTGGGTAATGGCCAACAACTGTCAATTTTTGCAAAGTGAATAAAGACGATAAGATCAGGGTTAATAAAGGGGAGACTGACGTGGGTAGAGGTATCCCCTTGTCTGCTCCCAGCAATGAATTTCAGCCCTAGCTCTAGCTTTTCTGTCTGTGGTGTGAGAATGAGGAATAGGAGATGGATGCATCTTGTATTAAATGGGAAGAAAAGAGAGGAGTTTGGCTTCTGTGGCTCATGACAAACCGCCTAACAGCTGAATTACTGAATATAACTTTACCAAATATCTACTAATGGAGGGCAGTTTGGGATGGGGTACTATCTCCTGCACATCACCTTTGCCTCTGGAGAGAACCATGGTGTGACCTAAACATAGCCAAGATCGAGGCTATGGAGAACCATAAATTTTAGTCCCCAAGTGTTGAAAAGGTGTTTGCTACAGCACTTAGAAGCCGGAGCATCAGTAGTAAACACTCTTCACCTTGCATGCTTGGGAGGGAAAGTCCTGAGCCCAGGGCCCAGCTGCTGTAGGTTTGATGAGGTGATGTGAGTTGTCTGAATGAGGAGCCATGTACAATCCTAGGTCAGAGCCTGAGCCAGAGAGAAGAGGGCCTTCCCCCACAGCCAGCTGCTGCCTTCTCCTGGCAGCAGGGGGAAGGGGTGTCTCCTAACATGCTGCCCACCGTAGGAGGTCATGGTGAGGATAAGTTAATTTATTTTGTTTTTAAAAATTACTGTATTATCATCCTATTTGTGTTCTGGTGTGGCTCTTTTCTGTGACCTGAGATTCCTTCTTTTCCCCTACCTACACTTACCTCCTGGTCCAAAAAGTGTCATGTTTACAGCCCAGTGGTGAAGTGATTCTGGAAAATGTGAGGAAGGCGGGTCTTGTTATTTCTTTGAGCTGCAGACAGGAGATCCAACACAGGGGTAAGGTGAAGATAGGCTCAGTGCTTGGCTCTTAGTTACATGTGATGCTTCTTGCTGCAGAGATGCTGTCTTTATGGGGGTTTGACTGTGGGCCATGTTCAGGATATCAACCACAAGGATTGTACTTTAAAGGTGTTTCATCCTTGGTGTGTTGAAAGTGGGAGTTTAAGTGTTCACGTACAGGAAAGGATATGGGTCTCTGACAGGACACGGATAAAGCATCTCCTGCAGAAAAGGACTTTCAGGACAAGATAACATTTATTCCAAGCTTCCTACTGCTGAGAAAGGTATGTTACCTCAAGAAGAAAGAAAGAGGCTACTAAAAACACCCATAAGGACACAGTCCATTGGTTTGCTTTATGACTGTTGGAAGTGATGGCATCTACTTCTGAATGCAGATTTAAAAGGTTGGTACCTCTCTCTTTCTCTGCTCCCCCCTCCCCTTTAAAAGTGTGTCTCGAAAAAATCAAGTCAAAGAGGAAATTGTTATATCTGCTATACTGTTGTAGGCCTGACCCTGCAAATTGTAAGGCAAGTGTTAACTTATTCTTGATCTTTACTTGAGTTTTCTTCCTCTATTATAAAAATAATTCTTAGTACTGGTTGTCTTAAGCTGATCTGATTGTCATACAGGCTGCTTATCAATAGCTGGTCATTGCCTATGCTCTGTTGCTGGTGTTGACCTTAGAAAGATGTATTCACATGCTTATGACTAAAAGGCTTGCTCTCTGTTATACTTTAGCTAACAGATTCTCAATAATGGTAATATGGGCTCTCCCCCCTCCAAATCACAAAAAAAAACCCAAACCCCCAAATAAACAAAATAAGTCAATCTTGTAAGGTCTTAAAAATATTCCTTAATGCATATTAAACTGGATCATGCCTTGTTTGAAAAAGCCTCTGAAATGAAACAAGCAGGAAAGTAGTAGAATGTTATAGGTTCTAATGGAAAACAAGGGGTTTGAAACATTGGGGTTTCAAGTTATCCCATGCTGTTCAGCAGAAGAAATACATTTCAGTTTGGAAAGGGTGCAGCTTCCTACTAAAGGCTGCTTCTTCAGGAGGAGTGTAAAGCTTTAATGATGCTTTGCTTAGGCTATGTAGCTGGAGCCATTCTGCAGTAAATAAGCTTTAAACTCCTCTTAAAAACAATGAAGTTCATCCAGACAAGAGTCCAGGAGCAGGCCTTTCCCTTAACTAAGTTATAGAATAGCTTTGACAACATGGCTGTGACTCAAAAGGACAAAGCCCAGCAGCACAAGCGAATGACCATAGTAAAATATTTACTGCAACAAGGTAGGAACATGGGGGGTGATATTCCATGTTATTTTTGCCTGGATCATGGTGGAGCTGTGTGCAAATGTTTATAACAAAATACCACTCCCTTGGGAACAACCAGGTGGGTTCAGAAGCTCTGAGAGAAGAGCAGTATTGAGCACACTCGGTAAATGGATCAATTCTCATGGCTTTCAATCTGTGCTTTATAAATCCCTAGTAGACTCTAAGCTCCTTCAAAAAGATCCATAAAAGGATAACCAAGAAAAGCAACCTCAGCTGTGTAAACTTGTAAGGAAGGCCTTGTAATTCCTACCTTTCCAATGGGGTTCACACCTTCTCTGGCCCATATCTTGAAGTGGTAATTAGAAAAAAAAAAAAAAAAGGGGGAAA
>VZTL01021723.1:39074-67648 GCA_013400535.1 Scopus umbretta
CCCCCCCGGGCTAGACGAGCCCAGCTAGCCTGTGCCAAACTGGCTGCTGGCGTACGTGGGCATCCCGGTGTAACCCACTTCAGCCGTGTGACTCCCAGCAGGACGTGGAGCTGCCTGCGAGTATATACCTCGGGTGCTCCTCACGCCAGAAAAATACTTGTGCCTTTCTCTTTCAGTTGTGTAAACCGCGCCGCTCTTTGCGATGCGTCGTATGGCGCGAAGTACGGAACTTGGTCCTTACTTCTTGAGGATATGTTAACTGAGCTTATGTTATTCCTTTGGTCCAGGTAGAGATCTTACAACCCAAAGAAGATGTCAAGACGCAGGTAAACTGTTAGCATCGTAATATACCGAGCTTGTTTGTATTCATCTAATAACTGCTGCTCTCCTAATGTCCAATGTCTTTTTGCTCTTTGCAGTAGCCGGTTGCAAGCCAAGCAGCAGCAGCCACTGTCATGTCAAGAAGAGTCTCCACAAGAACTGCAGGCATCAGAGCATCTCCAGACCAGAAAAAGGAGAACAGCAGAGGTGACCGGTTTGGGCAGCTTGAAAAGTTTAATAATATTGAAAGTTCTCCAGTGCATTTGGATGGGAGAGTCTTTACTCTGCTGAGTTAGAAAGTGGGGCAGGAGTAGCAATGGTTTGCTTTAGCTTTAGAGGTGGCTGTGCTGGTCATTGTCAGTGTATTGATGTGTGTGTCTCTTCTCAGCAGGAGATTAAGAAAAGAGAAGATGGGAAAATTGCTAAAAAGCATCAATATGAGATTAAGGTAATTCAGTCCTGATTCCTGGCTCCAACTAGGTGAGGGAGTCCATCTGGTTTATGTTGGTGGGTGTAAAGTCATGCGTTCCGCACTAGCAAGTATTGAATAGGGGAGGTTTCTACCTTCAGATATTAAAAACTATGGGAGCTCTGCACCTTAGCATCTTTTTATATGTTTTTTGCTTTTTTACACATGGCTTTGTTGCAGATAAAGAGTCCTTCAGTGTGGAAACCACTGCAGAGTAAGGTTAGGTGTAAAAATGGGAATAAACCCAGATATTTCAGAATAATTCCACATGCAGAGCAGGTAAGGCCTAGAGGCAAGTCTAAACAAGACCATTGCACTTGTTTTAACTAAATGGCCGTGAAACCACACCTTAAGTTAAGACGACTTGTAACCATGCAGGCCCTCTTTACTTTCATTTAACAGTTCTTTGGATTGTTTAAATCAATTTAGGATTCTGTTTTAACCAACATAGGCTACTCCTAAACCACGTGAGGGGCTATACAGTTGTTTATTTTAAAGTGGGTTAGTAAAATGATGTAACTGTCTCTTGCAAACAATCTTGTTTGCAGTTATTCTGCTTGTAAAACAAATGAGACTAACAGCTCATGGTGAAGCAAAACTCTTCCGATTGTGAAGTTGTCTTTGCAAACTTTGTGTAGGGAAAAATGCTGTGTAAGTATGTCAGCTGTACTTGGATGAAAGTCACGACTTACCTTTCCCAAAAGGGGGAAATCCTGCTCCCCTTTCTCTCCTTCCTTGATAGCTGGCCACACACTCCATCCCCTGCCTTACTCTCTTTAAATGAAGCAGCATGCAGGTTCTGCTTGCTAATTCGGCACTACAAAGTGAGTTAATGTTCTGCCAGGTTAGTGAGTTGAATCAACCCATCAGAGGGTCTGACAAGCATCGAAGCTGACAAAAGAAGGAAGGGGTGGAACTTGGGCAGTGAGGATCACAGGAGAGAAGGAGTGGGATCTCCCTTTTCTCGTGGCTATGGGCTGTTCGGATTCTGCTGGAGTATGTAACTTCACTCGTAGGGTACTTTAGTCTGGCTATAAATAGGTTTAGATACACTAAGGAAATCGTATGTAGTTGACCTTGCAAAACAGCTATATAGGAAAAGATTCTTTGTTCGTTGGCAGATGTTGCCATTCTTTGGGAATGGGATACTCCCTAATTCCACAGAGCATGACTGAAGTCCTGTGTCACCATTTTGAAGGCTGTCAGCCATTACAGCATTGCGTATGCTCCATGCCTTTGATACCTCCTTACTTGTATTGGTTACGTACAACCAACTAAATATTAGTGAAACAAGTTACAGAGTTAACTGAAGTAATCTAGAATTCCTCCTTTGAAGCTTTCTGCATGAATAACTTTGGGCTCTTCTTCTTTTTGAGTCATTGCATCCCATATTTGGCATTGGCAGGCTGAGAGATAGTTCACAGCTGCTGCTTGCTCAGTGGGTATCTAGCTCTGGAGCTGAGATGGGTGGCTCCTCTCTGGAGTGCTTAATTGGAAGATAACAAGTTGCTGAATTTCCACTAAGAGACAGTAGAACCTCCACCCTCTCCTTTCTTTTCCCTTTGAGGAGATAAGTAGATAGGACCAGCAACCTAATGTCTTGTGTTTTAGAAGCAATGAGTACTTTTGCCTACCTTAACTGAGCAGTTCAAGCAATGGATAGGTTGCCTGTGGGTCAGTAAACTAAAGATAGTTGTCCTCCTCAAAGCTGCGTTTCCCAAATTTATCACATTTGTTTATGCATGTTCCTTCTTGACTACAAAAGGCTTTGTTGGCATTTAATCTCTCTGTCTGTCTTGGTTTCAGTACTTGAATAGATGCCGAGGTCCAAAAAGACTAACATACATATATTGTTGTTGTTACTGTAACTTACTTCTTGCCTTTCTTGCTCTCATAGTAAAATCAGCATTTAAAAGATACCTTGTTTATGTTGCAGAGTTGTTGGCCGCCCACGATAACAGGAGGCATCTCACCTTGCATAATTATTGAAACGCCTCACAAAGAATCAGTAACCACTGACTTCTCAAGATTCAAAAAATACAGGTTCAGAAACCTCTTCATAAATCCATCGCCTTTGCCGGAGCTCAAGTAAGTTTACCAGATGCAGCAGTTGTTGACGTTTTATCAAATATGCTGAACTACTGTAGTAAAATCTGTTGTTGTATTGTGTTTGTATAATAGCGGGCAGTACTCTACTTGCACTCTACCCATACATCTACTTGTCTCCTCATCCCACAAACCATCTGATGTGCAAAAAAAAAAGACAGAAATTCTGGGTCGTGTCCCTCCCTGCCCTGGTTTTACAAACACACCGGACAGATAATTTTCACCTTTCAGAGCTGTCCTTTTATAACTTAACACTGGAGACTCTATGTGGTTAAGAGGCACTAAATAGTTAAACTAAGCTTCTTTCAGTGCTACGGGAACTGAGTGACCAAAAAATACTAAGCAAAGTTGGTTTTTTTTTTAAGAACTTAAAAATGTACAAATATGCAAATAAACTTGTGGCAATATTGCTGTGCAGGTAGCTTGCCAATGCAATGCAGTACGCTTGGGGCAGTCACAGTTCTAGAGAGTTTCCCTTCTGCAGAAGGATAGATTAGCTGACTAAGTCAGATTTTTCAATTTCTGAATTTCTTAGACCCTCAGGTATGTTGGATGAGTACCCCAGCTGCTGTTTGTATCAGCCTGGTGTTTAATGGAAGAGTTGTTAAATTTAATGCAATGTGTTAGGGAAAACTTCTGCCAAGGTGAATGAGAAGAGAAGCAGAACGTGAAGCATTACTTTAAGAGAACCTTTCTGGATACACTGGTTTTTTTTTTCATTTGTTCTGGCCAAAACTTGGTCAGAACTGGGAGATGCTGCATGGTGATGTTTTGCCTCAGTGCAAAGCAATAGGTCTCTTACAGTCTCTTTCACCGAGTTTCAAACTCAGCTGCTCTGCTCTCTCAGTATGGCTCCCAAGCCTGCCGAACTGTGCTTTAAAGAACAGTATGCTGTTCTCTATACCTAGCAAATCACACTTTTATGTGTGTTGGAAAGCTTAGTGCAAAGTAGTTTTCTAAAAATAATAAAAAAAAGAAAGATGGTGAATGAGGAAATCTCATGCACTCCTTTAGCAAGTTCTTGGAAACTGCTGGATCCCAAAGGTATGTCCAGATACGGAATTCCATGCAAGGAGTTTAATCCTTGATGTTCACCTCTTGTCGATTGGCATCTAGTAAAGCTGAGCTCCACCCCTTCTGATTAGCTGAACAGGAGGATCGTTTACTCTCTCCTGCCTTCTTCATGCTTTTGTAAGTGCTGGAGGAAGACCATAATAAGAGATTTCTTGATGCCTGCCCACTTAAATGGGGGGACTTATGCATTAAACTAGCAAGTATCTCTCTAGTTTTTAAATTACAATGGCAGAAGAATGGAACTGGTCTGGGTTAGAATTTGTAGGCGATACCAGTGATCAGGTCTGTCTTATCTCTCTCTGCTTCTGCTTGGGGAAAAGTAAACATATAATTCCAAAAATTTCAGTAAGAAATCAGCATTGCATTGATTAGTGTGTTGTGCCTCTTAGTAACTGTAGGATGAGAAGTACATCTAAGAAAAAAACCCACATCAATTCATAATAACAAATAATTACAAATTAAAACCAAGCCATATTACTTGGGAAGAAGATGCCTGTATCATTAGACTTGCATGCTAAGGAATTATAAGTTAGCAATAAACAAGAACTTGGTTTTTCTCACAGTACCCTGTTTCTGAGGTTTAAGGTAGGCTAGAAAAGGAAGGGATGGATGAGAAACTTTTAAACACCACCTGTAAATGTTCTTCTCAAACTAAACCGGACGAATTTGTATATGTATTGTGTTTCTTGGGGAGTGGGGTGGGTTTTATCTTTTCTGTGGGGGAAGGTTTGGTTTTTATCTTGCTCTCTGGCCAGCCACCTAACTAGGCAAAACAGGAAACTCTGGCTGTATGCGCAACTTTGGGATGCACACGTTCAGTTTTATTGGCTGTTCTATAAAACTGGACTCACTGATGATCTTGGCAAGCTGCTGTTGTGGTGATGTAAAATGTTTAAAGTGTACCTGCAGTTTTCTAATTACCATAAGGATCTCTTAGTATGTGGAACTTTTCTTTTTGTTCCTGAATATCTGTAAACAATAAATAATGTTTTTATACTCCTTTTGTGAAGGTGTATATATACTTAACAATGCTTTGTGTAACTTTATTCCATAGTTGGGGAAATTCCAAAGATGTCTGGCTCAACATCCTGAAGAAGGAGAACAGATACGCTCACTGCAAACATTTCACGTCACTACATTCTAGTTTGCAACCTCACATGAGATCAATACTGTTAGACTGGCTCTTAGAGGTGTGTTCTTTTAGTTACTTTGCCATGTGTTATGCCTGTGAAGTAGGCAGATAAAAGCACAGCTCTTACGTAAAAGATCTAGTAGCAAAATGTACTGTGTGGTAAATGCTAAAACTAGCCTGCAACAAAAGGCTTACGAGTTACTGCTTTTGATCCTCTTGGTGAGCTGCATTCAGTCTTCCCTTGCAGGAGATGCTGAACCTTCCACACAGGGCAGCAAGCGATAGTACTACATTTTTGCTCTTGCCGCACTTATTTCCTGGGAAGGGGAGAAATCTGGTTTTGAGACACTTATACTGAAATTCCTATAGACAGATTAGTTATGGAGCTCTACCTTTACATCTTGGACTGTGTCTAAGCCATGAGACAACAGCATTTGTACTAAGGACTTGAGTTAATAACCCTGGCCCTGTCTACATAGATCAAGAGCTCTTAGATGTCAGCCCTGACACTATTTTCTGACATACTAGTAAATTTTTAATTCTATCCTATAAAGAGAGCAGAAGAAAGTAGTGCATTAGTGGCTGACATCTTAAGGCTCTTGATATAGACAGGTTCTTGTTGGAGAACGATCATAAATAAATCACCAGTATTCCAGTCTAATCACTGTACTTCAGAGTGTTCCAGTTGTCAAACAAAATGGAAGTTCTCAATCTTGGCAGCCTATGTGAAGGAGTATTAGTGTTGTAAACAGAGAGCTATGTTCTGGAGGCGTTTCCAAGAACTGTGTATCGAGTGTATTCAACCACCACTGCCAAAAGCAACCTTTGACTCATGCAAACCTTGCCAATCAGCAGAAGCAATCTTGCAGGTTTACCAATTCCATATCGAGTACTCCAAGGAAGCAGATGTTAGTGGCACTCTTGCTGTCTTGGTGGAACAGTGCAAACAGCAGGGAATTTCAAGGGAAAGGGAAGGAGCGTGTAGGTTTGTGTGTGTGGTTTTTTGTTTTTTTTTTTTCTTTAAATATGGTCTGAATACAAAAACTATTCTATTTGTGCACTTCCCTGCTTCCTCTAATGTGTAACGTACATGCCACCATTACATTCTGTTTTGCTGTGTCTTTTTTGAAAATCTCGAACTCTTAGGAAATCATCCCTTTGCCAAACAAAAATGTCAACAAGGGTCTCGTCGTTACTGTCTGGCTCAGCAGTTCTGTATGCCACAGGGGATTAAAATCCCAGCATTTTTGAGTCCTCCAGTAGCTCTTAACATTGTCTTCTGTAACATCATAACTGAGATACTATTTAACATGATCAAGCATTATTGCTTATGTTTGGGCAGTACACTTTTATAGAAATTGTGCTATTTATTGATGGGTGGTCTGTATCTTTTTAGTTCTGAATCTTTGGAGCAGAACTTAATAATATTGGAGTAGTACATGAGTTAGCAAATATTAGATCAGGTCTAAAAGAATGAGCTGTGGTGTTACTGCCAACCAGTTTAATTTTTGATGGTCAGGAAGAGTTTTAGTTCATGAACAAGCTTTCAATCTTATCTTAGGAAATAGTTAATAGTAGTGAGATTTTATTCTGACTTTGTATCCAAGCGAAATAATGAAGCAGGGCAGGAAGCTTGGACTTGGGATCTATTTCTTGGATGTTCTTTTCTGTCGACTGTATGTAGATTGTAAGCAATTTATAGATATCTAACTAGTTTCTGGTTGTAGAAGGGATACAGAGTTGTAGATAAGCTGGAGTTGTGGTAGACCCACCCAAATTCAGTTAGAGATTAGAGGAAAAAGCAGGCCCTTCCATAAGATCTCCAGGCCTGGACAGTCTCCTTTCCTTTTTTGGTGAACTCGCATTTGAAACCACTTTGATACAATGCAAGTATTAAAAGTTTGCCCTGCCAGGGAAACCCACAACTGTATGGTGCAGATGGCTGTTCTTGCTTAGCGAGGCTGTCGGTGTGCCTGAGGGGCTGCAGGCAGTGCTTACCAGCAGAGCCCCCTCGGGCAGGAGCTTCCAGGCTTATTTGCTGCTGTAGAGCCAAAGACTTCAAGGCTTTTAGCGGTTCTGCCCTGGGACAAGACCTACTAGGAGTACAGGGAGGATCTGCTTAGTGACTTCAACTTGAGGTTTGAGCCCAGAGTATTCTTAATCAAGCAAATTAGTGGGTGTTTTTGCTGTTGTCCCATTCCCCACCCCACCCAAGGCTTTCTTCTTGCAGTGTAAAATCATTTGTACTCATTTTTTAGGCAAATTGGACGCTATTTAGATTGGAAAAAGTATGCTTTGGAACTATGTTAGTGCATCATAGACAATCCATATTTAGGCGGGGGCATGGGAAATACTTCTTTCACTCCCATGCTAACCACTACATCCTAACACACCTAGGTATGTGATGGTTTGTGTGTGCAAAGATAAAATTGTGCACGCTGTGTTTTACTATTAAAGCTTGAATAGTCCCATATGTGTACACAGAATTACAAAAAACTGAGTTGTTTTGGGTTTTTTTTTCTTCTTCCTGTTGTAGGTATGTGAGGTGTATGCACTCCACAGGGAAACCTTCTACCTAGCTCAAGACTTTTTTGACAGATTCATGTTGACACAAAAGAACATTAACAAGAGCATGCTTCAGCTCATAGGAATTACCTCATTATTCATTGCCTCCAAACTTGAGGTAAGAAACTCTGTTACAAGGAGGAGGGATATTAAGTTTCACATAACTAAAAAGACAGTGATAGCATGTTTATTTCTTCTGTCTGAATCTTGTGAACGTGGTGGTGTACATACAACACTGAAGGTCAGAAGGCGAATTTTTTTTCTCTTCCTTTGGTTGTGCATATGTCAGTCTCTTGGAGTGTGTAGTCTTTGTCCTCCCTTTCCTCAGCAGCAGGGCAGGAGACCACATAAACTTAAAAGGTATGCAAAAGTGCTAGGAGTAGTTTTGTTTTGTCTTTTTCCAAATATAAAGCAACTGGCAAGCAATCGCAGGAATGGGTGTGGGACTTGAGCAAAACCAAGCCTCAGTCTCAAAACTGCCTGTACATCATGCTGATACCCCTTTAAACCCATTTAGTGGAGTGGTTTTTTCTTTTAAAGATAATGTAATCATTGCAGTGATGGCGACACGTTACACTGCACGCAACGTCTGTGAGCCCAGACCGTATTTTTGTGGGCCTCCTTTCATAGGTCATGGTAGGCTAGACTGAGAGGAAATTTTGGGGTATTAAGTTTTTATACTTGGAAACCCCCCGATCTAGCTGTTGTTCCTAAACCCTAAGTAGCTCCCAACAAGCAGTTGTCTATTCTAAATAAGTGCGTGGGGCATCAGGCCATGGAGCCAGCTGGTAAAGAAGCAGTTCTGCTGGCAAGTTCTCTTTTACTAACACACCTACCTAAACGTGGCCCCAGCTGGCGTGACTGGGTTGGCAAATTTCTGTTAACCACCTCTGCACCATGGATTTTGCCAACTACAATGGCTGTGGGATTGTCTCTCATCTTGTTCTAGCTTTTTCCCCCCCCCTTTTTTTTGAAATTAACGAGACTACTTCAGCACTAACTGACATTGTGCATAACTTGTATTAGCAAGCCTTTTCCAATACCCCAGTGTGCTGTAGAAGAATTAGGGTGGTGTATGTTTTTACATCAAAGCAAATAGCCAAGTGGAAAGTGGTACAAACGAAAGGCTTTTCCGATTGCTTGGTTAGCATTTATTTCCCCAAAAGCTAAAAAAGTTGCAATAAATCTGTCACGTTTTACAACAGGTAACACATATAGCCTACTTGTTTTTAGTATCGCCTCATCCTGTAAAGTTTCAAGTAACTTCATATAACGAGAAAAACGCTGTTCTAGCGTAAGAAATGTTAATATTGCAATGTGGACTGAAAAGTATTTGCCAGTATCCTCTCAAGCTTTCTTAGAATTGTAAGGCACTCTAATCTTCACTTTTTTCCCTTCCTCCCTTTAAAGGAAATCTACGCTCCCAAAATACAGGAATTTGCTTACGTCACTGATGGTGCTTGCAGTGAAGATGATATTGTGAGAATGGAACTTATTATGTTAAAGGTAATAACTTTGCTGTGTTTGTAAGTGCCGGTTGAAAGACCGTCCAGTTGAGTCTTGTATTTTAATGTCATTTATCTGCTTAGAAAATGAACCTGTTGAGTACGTCCCTCTTTCCGCAAAAGAGCGAAACCTTCTTTGTATGTACAGTGGACCTCTAAAGCCCCCGGCTAGGGCGAAATCCCTGTCTGTTAGAAAAGGACAGGTTTCTCATGCTCATATGAAAGTAAAGGCTCTTAACTGGTACAGCCAGCCATGGGACAGACGAGAAGGCTGTCGCTGCAGTGTAGCGCACGTGCCAGGGTCCTTTGCTGTCCAGGAAGAGGGGCCTCTGGAGAGCCAGGCACTGACGCTACTCGGTGCTCCTTATGTTGGAAAGAATCCATCTTTACTGTCACAGGGCTCCTTATACATTTATTCTTCATGAGTAGGTACTAGTTGCAGGTTCAGGCAGCTAACTAGCCTGGAGGCTCGGGGGAAATACTCTTATTTCCCAGCTTCTGAATGGGGAAGATACGTAAGATCCAACTGCACGGGCACAGGCGTAGGAAAGGGGGTTGAGACAGACACATTTTTTTGTGCTGATTGTAATGCAGCCTGTTCAAAAAGCAGTGAGAATGCGGTCTGAAATTAGTATTTCTACTTGAAATTGTACATAACCTTTAGTGTCTTCTGAGGATCTGTGCAATAAGTTGAGCAAACTCGGAAGGGGAGGTACGGGAAAAGCCATCAGGGCACAAAACTATCCTTGTGGGGTTTAAGGTGCTTACCTCTTTAACACTTGCAGGCTTTAAAATGGGAACTCTGTCCAGTGACGATTGTCTCTTGGCTGAACCTCTATCTTCAAGTGGATGCTCTGAAGGATGTTCCGAAAGTGCTGCTACCTCAGTATTCTCAGGAAAAATTCATTCAGATAGCACAGGTAGGTAGTAAACTGTATCAGAAAATGCTTTTTGTAGTGAGTGCAAGCACAGCTGAACATAACACCCCAAAAAGCCATTAAAGAATGCTTTTCCTTGTTTCACCTCACCTGTTACTTTGTTAAGGAATGTGCAGTTTGACTGCCAGAGAAATTCATAGTAAGTTTTGAGGACAAGCACCTATGTGTTTCTTGTCCCCCCGCTCTCACGTATTTTAAGACTTTTCTGTACAGTGGAAAAATAAAAATCCATCTTGTTTTTTTTAATTGCTATGCGTTACAGTGGCAATGGCTCTGAGAGGAAGGTGGGCAATTTAAGACGCCATGGACAGTTAACTCTTTCTACCGGTATTCTGTAACAGTGTTTCTGTGTATTTGCCTAGAAGGCAGTCCGAGGAGTGTTTTGACTGTTTTGAAACTGCTGTGGTTCAATTTTTATGGGCATGTGTTGTGTCCAGCCTCAGACAGGCTTACTGAAAAGTAGACATGTCTAAGTCACTGCGCTGCTAGGTAATATTTTAATTTAAGAAAATACCTTCCTGGAGCTCTGCTGAGAGTTTCAGGGTGTACTTAAACCTGTGCAAGCAAAGCGTCTTGCATGTTACTGGTAAAAGCGCAAACTGGTTTGCATCATAACTCTGCGAGACCCACTTTAACTGCAATTGATGCCAAAAGAAATTAGATGCACACAAATGATGCTAAAAAGCTCAGCCGTGTTACAGAGCATAGAGTGTAGGGGCACTGCTGTATGCATAGTGGTTTCTGAGACAGGAGTATGCTGAAGTATCGTCTTTTTAAAATTTGTAACTCTTCTTTTCCCAGCTCTTAGACCTATGTATTCTGGATGTGAATTCCTTGGACTTCCAGTATAGAACACTAGCTGCTGCAGCGCTCTGCCACTATACCTCAATTGAAGTAGTTAAGAAAGCTTCAGGTAAGAAGCCTTCATAAAGCTCGGTCTTGTTAGGGAGTTCTGAAAGCTGTTACGTGCCTGCAGCTTGCTAAGGGTGTATTGGTTTACCAGGCTGCCAAAGAGCAAAAGCTACATGGACACTAGTAGTTTGTTCTTCTGTTCTGTGGGTTCCCTCCAAATTTCACTTCCTTCCTACCACTATTTCAAGATGTTACAGAGGCTCAGAAAAGAAGGAAACACTTTCAGAAGCATAGGCTTAGCTACGGAAATGAAGCAGATTTATCCTTCTGGCATTAAGGACTGTGACAATAGTGTGAACCAAAGTATCTTGCCCTCAAGCTGAAAAAGTCATGGCAGCCTGGCCCAGTAAGCAACAGGAACCCTCATGGCCACAGAGCCGCTTCGCTCAGGAGGCCTGTGCGCACCATCCTCTGCCACAATGCTCTTAAGGAATGAGCACAGGGAAATGCTGGGAGTTGCTTTCCAAATTTTTTATCTGCAGTATTAGTGTGTGTTAAGTTTATGCCTGTACTGGAACACCAAGCAACTCCCCCATGATTTCTAAATATATTACTGTGTTCTGCCCTCTAGGCTTAGATTGGGACAGCATTTCAGAGTGTGTAGAATGGATGGTTCCCTTTGTGAGCGTGGCAAAAAAAGTCCCGGTGAAGCTGAAGAACTTTAAGAAGGTTGCAGTAGAAGATCGACATAATATCCAAACACACACAAATTATTTGGACATGCTGGTAGGTGGCTTGTGGAGTTGCAGTTCAGGCAACTTCTCCTGGGGTGGCTAAGGCTGGCTGCATGCCTTCCTGCTCGCACCTGGCCTGGTTCCCCCAACCAGGGTGGTCAGCTGTGCCCAACCTTTTGCTTCTTGCTTCTGCTTGATGGTGCCATAAACTAAAGGTCTTTTACCATAGCACTTGCAGGCTGTAAGCAAAGAGCTGGTGCAGCATTTAAAAGATAATGATCTTTACTTTGTTGTGCAACACCGCCTTGGGTTTTTATTCAGTATCCTAACTCTGGAGTACTTGAGTTGTACTAGCAGGGTGAGGAACACTAGTGAAACACAGTAGTAGAATGTGAAACAAAAAGTAGAACTTGTCACAGGTATTAACTATCATCTTCCTCCCCCAACACACAGGAAGAAGTTAACAGTGGAGTAGCAGCTAGTGCCCCAGGTCAGTTATCACCTGTGCCAACAGGAGGAATAATAACCCCTCCCAAAAGTACAGAGAAGAAGTGAAATATGGACAACAAACATCATGAACAGTTTCAGAAACAAGATTTGGTGCTTCAGAACAAGACCCCGCTAAAGGTGACCCATGCTCTTTACTGCTATTCAAGACTTGGGCAGTAAAGGACACATCAAATAGAGCAGCAGATGGAAATTGAGCCCGGTGTCCTCCTACAGACTTGAGAAAAGATTTAGACCAAGCATCCCTCCACGCTGCCACAGGAGCCTGGGCTACTTTGGTGCATTCTCAGACATGACTTAGTTCAACCCTGACCATTCCTAACTTATGAATTTTGAGAACTTTTTAGAAATGGCAAAGTTTGTCCACTCAACTTCCATGTCAAACTTGCTTTAACTTGGGCTAGCTGTACAGGAGAACTTAATGACAGTTTGTATGTATTACCTCTTCTTGACTTTTGTTTGTTTGTTTTTCCTTTTCTTGGTAAGGTCAGAGCTTAATGCCTGTTTGTAGTCACCCATGAGCCAAGCGCAGTATTGCGGAGGTCAGTGGGTAAGCTGTTTACTTTTCTGAAACCACTCTGCCCTTGCATTACAGCGTAGCCAGCTCTGTGTCAAATTCTAGCTTGCCAGGAGGCTGATGAATTTAAGCTGGCCCATTAGGGCTGCCATAAACTTCAGTTCTAGTGTAGCGCTGACCTCAGGTACAAGCAAAGAAGGTGCTGCTGAAGTAACCGTAACTGGAAGAAGTACAGTTCTGGGAGGAAGGAGTTCTCTTTGATAAGATCCAGCCACCAACTCTCAACAAGAATGAACATAACAAGAACTGGAGAGGGTATGGAAAAAAGTGAGCCGCTGGTACTCTACAACCACTCACGTCATAGGAACAGTGTTTTAAACTAACTGTGGAGCTGTATTTTATCAGTGTTTATAAACAGCATTAACTACTGTGTTTTCCTTGGAATATTCACTACCTCTGAGGTGCTCACTTCTGTGATGAAGGGACAGGACTGGGAAAGATGGTATCAGCCCTTCTCCCTCTTTCGGGCTGCTCCTACCTGTGCCCCACACCTAGGGACAAGTTTTATGTGACATCGAGCAGCCCACGAAGCTGCACTAGAGCATCAAGTGCCACCCACCTCCACATTCAACTCCTGCGAACTTAGCAAACTTGAATGCATGTCTTCTTCAAACAAGCCATTGTGGAACTAGCTGAAGTTGTTTCCAGCCTTCTGTACAGTTTGTAAAAATAGGGGGTTTATTATAAGATTTCATCTATTTCTAAAAAGAAAGATACTAGACTGTAAATGTTGTACAAAAATTTAAATGAATTTAAAAAATAAAGTCTTGAAAGATTTTTTTTCACTTCCACACATTCTGTAGTAGTCTTCCAGCATTAGCCTAGAAGTAAAGTTTTGCCATTGCTTGAAGAAACTTTTTTTTTCTTCGCTGTGCTGCAAGCTGTAGGACTTCCTCAGGATTACTGGCATTCAGCTCTGTCTGGCCAATGGCTTTTATCTGGAAGGAAAGGAGGAGACAGCACTAGCAAGGGTCCCTCCAGTGAAGCTGTTTCATTACAAGGCATTTTCAGCACTAGTTCAGCGGGGGATTTATTTCTGTGACCCGCTGTGCCACCCCACCTACACCAACAACTTTACATCAGTGTCCAGGCTCTGGTAGGAATTAAAACTGGAAGTGGTGAGTCTTTTCAAAGACAATTTCAGGGAAGGAAAAGACACACCAAGGAAATCCCACACCCCCGAGCACCCTGTGTTCACTTACTGCTATCTGCCGCTTGTCTGTCTCGCCTCTTTTGTGGTGGAGATCTGAGGGCGAGTCAAGAAAAGACACTTGGGTAGGAAATGGGCTTTTTCCAGCTGTGAACATCCAGTATGAGCTTTCCATAGTGGTATTCTAGTGAAAGGATACATGTCAAATACTCCAAAATTGTGACATCCCAGATGTATTCATAATAAGAATCCATGGCATCGTGGCTGAAAGAGAATACAAGGTCAGATTACCCAACACATTTGCGTATTGTGTATACGTATTTATAAACTTCGTTGTAACATTTACCTGTTTTGCTCCTGCAGTGCCTTAAATGCAGTTTTATAGTCTACTTCTCTGAGGAACTGGCATAAAATCGCTACCTGTAAGGAAAGACTCAGGGGTGATTTTCACAGCCTTAACTCCCCACAAACTGAAACCTTCCACAAAATACCGTAGTAATCCCGCCCCATTTCTAGACCTAACCAAGGGCTGGCTTCCATAGCAGGCAAGGTCTGAGCACCTGAACTTTCAGCAGGTACACGACTCCTTCTGAAAAATGAGCAACAGCAGCAGCTTAAAGGAAGAAGGGTTTTTACCCCTTCACCCAGGGACTGACCTGGCTTCCAGGTTTCTAAATGCATTTAACAGCGCTCAAATCAGAGCCTACCACAAGCCTTGTTACTCCTTGGACAACGAGCAATCCCACTGAACAACAACAGCCACACACCGTTATGAAGAACAAATTAAAGTGGCATACCACGGTACGGTGACACCTCCCCACAGACACCGTACTCTCAAATCCACCAAAAACCCCCACCTCTATCCTAAAGAGAAAAATGGGACAAAAAAATCCCCCCCAGACTATTTCTACTTTTTACAACATTTCCAAGTATATTTGTATTTCCCTGTTAGTTTTGGGTCCTTTTAGTGTTCTAGAAGCAACAGTAACATCAAAATCTGTTTTATTGCAGATTGTACTTACGAGGGAAGTCAGATTAGCTTTACTTCTCAGAAAGTTCTCCCCCCTCTTTTAACATCGAAATACTTACAAACTAATGTTTGACTAAATGCCACATTGAAACTCTTACCTGGGTGTGACAGTTGAGTAAAGAACAACACTTGATCATTCTTTTTATCACCTATAGAATGGTTAAAAAACAAAAACACAAGTTTTGAAATGCTAGTATTGGAACATAAACTGCCTTTTTTTTTTTTTTAATACAAGGGACCAGCGAAGTAACTACATACATTCTTCTAACCGCCCCCCAACGATTCCCAGGTTTTAGCACATCCACCAACCAACTGAGCTTTCATCACTTCAGAGGATTCACAGGAGCACGATGCGATGTGTGCTACGGAGCAGAGCACCGTGTTTCTGGGAAGAGAGCCGGGCTGCGGTCTGTTAGAGAGACCCTTTATCTCCTGCCGCCCGCAGAAGAGGCCTGACCTGGTGGGAACAGCACAGCCGGGGGGCTCGCGCACAAAAGCTCTCCCACCGAGGCAAGGAGGTGCCGGGGAGCAGCAGTGCCGCCGTCTGACAGCACGGGGGGCCCAGCCGGGACTCCTGCGCTGCTGTAGCCCGGCGGGAGCCCAGCTCAGCTTGGGCTGCGAACGTTCAGGATCCCAGACAGCGCGTGAAGCTCTCGCTTGCCATATGAACGGGAATGTGAAAGCAGCAGCAATCGGACGGGGTATGAAAATAACCTTCCCTGGGTCTGGACAGTCACTGCAAGCCTACCGCCTACCGAAATGCGGTCCACAAGAAGCACAGTCGTTTCCTAAGGAACAAAAATGCCTGGACAAAGGTTAAAGTGGCTGCAGGATTTCACTATAGCATGCTGTGGCTGGGATTGAAGATTCCCCTCAACGCACACAGTTATTAAGGGGTTCTCACTCATGGCCAGCTTACAAGAGACAAGCCACGAGTTACACCAACTCGCAAAGTATGCAGGTACACGCTATGTACGGTGCCATACCTCCGGCACACTCTGACAGCAGTCAGTTACAATCCTACCCATCTCCAGACAACCTGGCACAGCGCTGCGACGCAGCTCTGCTCACTGTCAGAGTCTGGAAAAAAATACCGGTGGGTGCGTGAAAAGGAGCCCGTGTTGTCTGGATCTCACTGCTAGTGTGACCCATACTCCCACGCCTCATCTGTGTTCGCTAAAGCAGACAATATTTTAGGAGTTTTCAGATGCTACACTTAACATTTGTCTGCATTGTGGGTGGAAGCAAGCAGGCTCCATCCGTGCGATACCAGCACCAGAAGCACGTCCGGTGAGGAAGGGCAAGTGCTGCTGCGCTGCCCTGAGCTGGTCTGCCCATCTGGCACAGGGACGAGCTGGGGCATCGCCACGCCACACGGGGATGTGCATGCTCTTGGCTCTTGTGTGCAGTAGAGACCGCATGTTCAGCCTCTACAGCTAACAGGAAAGCCTTCTGTGCTTCAGCAAAGGAGAAGCTTCAGATTTTCTATGGCCTTCAAGCAACACGCAAAGAAAAATGGATCTGTGAAGATTCATATCCCTAAATGCATCAGATATAAAATCTTACAGGCTACAGGAATGGGTGAGCGTTTAGCAGTTTTGCCTCTACAGAGAATTAGGATGCTGACTGAATCCAGAGAGGTATTTTTGTACATCTAAATCCCATTTTAGCTCACCTGGTCTGTGTACACATCTGGTGGTACCATCTTATTAAAGAAATCTGAGCATACAGCTCCTGCCTGTAGATAATAGTGAAGGGCTGCTGAATACTGATTCGTTGCTGCAGTGGAAAAAAGCAAAATAAGATCTTAAAAGTAAACACAGCACTTATTGCTAAGACTCAGATCAATTGTTTACAGAATTACTCTAAATACATGCATCTCATAGCTGAATTCTACTGGCAAAGTGACTTGCCTATCATTGTTTAAAAAGCACAGACACACAGGAGGTGGTTAAACAGCGATAGACAGAAAACTACACAATCAGGAAAACTAAAGGCACAGGCAAAGTTCTGCCTTTTGAGAATTCCTTTTTACTTTGCAGGTATTTGATCTTAAATCTGTCACCCTTGGAGTGGAACAGCAGCTTGCCTTCACTGAATTTAGCACGTGGGTGGTAGTGAGGGAGTCTGGTTGGTGCGGGTTAGAGAAGGCTGGCTGCTGCCACCACACCCATCTCATGGTTCAGCGCCAGTTTTCGCATCTTACTGAACTGACGTGAAGAAAGCCTTCAGGGGCTCTGTGGTGAGAGCAGTCTGCTGGCCCACGCAGCCTCTGAAACAGACCTGACACATGCCGGGAGTGCTCCAACCGTTGCTGTTCGGGATACCAGCTTCTGAGGCTTCCTACATAAACATCCTCCTTCTGGGATGTTGTTTCACTTCGTACAAGCAGTAAACACCACCAGTTTATAGCCTTGAATCACCCTCCCATAATTGAAGGGGACAGCCCTAAACGCAAGACTAAGACCCCTCTCTTCACCCCAAGGGTTATAAAGAATCTTCTGGACAAATTTGTCTCCTTTGGAAGCAACCGGCTAGGATTTCTGTACTACATCTTACTGCACGCCACAGACATCCTTCCAGTCCAAAAGAAAAAAAAATTCACTAGACTGGTCTCAACAGATAATTTAAGTGGAAGAAATGCCCAATTACCTTTGAGGACAGCTACGGCCATGCCCTTCTCGAGCACGTACACCAAGTAGCACCGTACTTGTCTGGCTATCTTCCACAAGTTCACTCTTCAACACCTCCCTCCCGCCACGCTACTCGCACTATGAAGTAAGCCCCAGGAACTGACTCGAGGTTGGGGAATAATTTAACAAAGCAGAGTATCACAGAGGCTGGGGAAGATTTCCCCAGGCAACCGCTGCCCTGGTACAGCCTGGGTACATGTCATGCATTCTCTCCCAATTCTGCTGGCTGCTCCCAGCTGAGGAGCAAGGATGAGTACTGGGAAAGCGGCAGGTGAGGACAGAATGATAGGGAAGAGCTTCCCATCACAACCAGTACCAGATGAGCAGTTCATGCTTCCTCATTTACAAATCCTAGATACGTCCCTGTATAAAATACAGATCCTCTCTACTCTGCTTATCACCTGCTCCAGTGAAGCTGATCTCCACATTTAAAAGCGAGCCCTATTGATGTAACTTTCTATTCACTTAATAAAAAACTCTAGTGTTAGGGGTTTGCAGAATTATACCACTCAAGGACCAACTGCACCCGCTAAAAAAGTGAAGTTAATGACAACACTTACATTAAAGTTCCCCTTACCCTAAAAGCAAGTCTGCATGACCCATCGAAAGCTCAGTCTCTCTGTGGGCTTAGACAACCTCCCAGATTCACCTACACTACTGCATCTAAGTGATACATGAGCCTAAAATCTTTAAGCTTCTTTCATAAGAGGAAATACAAGGAAGGTTACGTCAGGCAAATCTCAGAGAAGCAAGGCACCCCTACACACATGCTAAAAATAGACATTGGTTTCACTTACCAAAATAAATATCTGCCTGAATAATTAACCAGAAGTGGTTGTTTGCGTTGATAGTCAAAGCATAGCTGACTAGCTCTTTCACAGTAACAGCCACAGCTTCAAAATCCACTGACTGAAGACTAAAGGAAAAAGGGAAGAAAAATAATTCCTAAATGATCGGTTTGCTTTTTTAACCAGTAAACTGATTTCACATAGTTTAAATCCAGAGCACCTTGCACTAAGTGTCAAGCAAAAATAAGTCCAGGAAAGATTTAGTGTTAACTAAGACTGCTGTTGAATTGTTTCTATACAGTAAATCCAACGGAACAAATACACCCTTCACAGACTGGAACAAAAGGTCAGAACTTCATCTGTGGCTGACACCATAAAAGGGTTCTGTGCAAGATTATATATGTACTCGGTTTCAAGAAGTTTGAAGACAACATCTGAAACCACTATCAATTTATCACAGCGCCTGCATAAATGGCCACAGACAGCAGTCTCTGGAAACTTGTGGAACTGGCTTGGAAAGGAAGGCCAGGAATGGTCTGGCGCGTTGCTTGGGCAGCCCTTCCCAAAGCTCATGTGGAACCTCCATTTTTGAAAACATGTTTTTTTCTCACCCTACTGCTAAATTCTGGTAACCTTGAAAACAACTTTCTTCTGATTAACCTGATAATATACACTGAAGTCTATGCCAGTAACAATGGGACTACTCAATCAGACCAGTTAAAGACAGGTTAACCACACTAAGCATTACACCTCACTCTCACGAGAGTCATCTCTCTTGATGCACACATGGAATCTAAACCAGAGAGGTTCTAGCCCCATAGAGCCTCTAAACTTCACTGGAGAAACACAGTTCAATCCAGCCAGAACAGATCATTACATACCATATGCCACTTAGTATTTTGGCAATTATTCAAACACACCTCAAAAAGTATTAGTTATTTTGTATTAAAATATTACATAGCTCAAAGTTACGTATAGCTCAGTAAACCACACCGCTAAGAAAACCCCTCAGTTTCTTGTACCCGCACCTCCATCAGGACCGTCAAATTAGGAGCAAAAACCTCCACGCAATCAGACCAACCTGCCTGCAAACAGAATGGGGATCAGCGGTGCCCTTACGTGGCAGAAATCACACTAACATACAATAACTAATACACAGTAACTGGAACCAAACCAGCTATGTAAATGTGTATTTTTAATTATCATCTTACTTGGGGATGGATGAGGGCCAGATGGAAATGTGCTCTGCTGCAATATCGTTCACAATATCTTCCTAAGAGAAGAACGATGGTAAGAGACATTACAAAGAGCAACATTTCAAGAAAACCAGGTAAGATGTTTATGATGTATACTAACCCGAACATTATGAAGCTTGACAAACAGGGACAATATTGTGGTTAAAACCAACGGTTCCTGTAAAGAAAAAAAAAAACAAAAACAAACCACAGGTATTCCCATGACCTAACAAAACTCCACTTTCTTCCCCCTAAGCTTTAAAGCTATGTAAGAAGTTCTGACATCACTAGATTTGCTATTAAAATAGGGCAATATTTTGTTAGGAATCCTGCAACACAGGAATATTGTGAAGAAGTTTTTGTAGAAAGTCTTTAATTACTTCAGATTTTCCTGAATAACTGCTTGGATATAAACTTTACTTAGGTTTTACAGATCTTTATATTGTTTCTGTGGCTACTGCCTAGCCTTAAACTGAAGCTAGGTATGCTACAACTTTCTATGCATTTACAAACCCACAAGGTATAAAACAAGTTCCCTTCCTTTTACTTCTGCTGCTTAGTAACAATGCAAGTATCAGGTTCCTTCCCTCTCCAAAAGGAATGTTTTTTGTGATAGCTGGAATAAAATATACTCCTAATGTTAACAGATCTCCACTGTCAGAATTCAGGCTATTTTTTTTTTTTCCACAAGCTATTCCACAGTGCCGTATGGCAGGTATAGCAAATTCAGAAGTTCTTCTGCCATACAAAACATCTGTATAGCTACCAGATTTTCTGAATAACAGGAAAAGCCCAGAAAAATGTTTTTGCAACCAGAACTTTCTTTTGGTGTAATATTCTCACGACCACTATAACTTACCCGAAGCTTTTTGATGAAGGACAGCAATTCACTCCTAAATCAGGGACACAAATACCCATGTAAGTGACTGTCCACAGCAAAGAGTATATGCAAACTTAATACACTGGCAACGAGAGTCAGTGAAGCAAATTCTTCACCCACCAAGATGCTCCTTCACCTCTAAGTTTACAAATGCGAGTTATATAAATGAAAGCGCTCAAGCAGATCATTCATTTTTAATACGCTCACTGGCAAGTTTTACTGTTACGTTTAAAACAGGTTAAGAGTTATTCCATCAAGCTATAAAAGACATGAAAATCACTTTGTAGTAAGTCCACCATTGACTCTAAAAGGGAAAGCAATTGAACTGTACTGTAATTCTCCAGGCTAGGATTGCAACAATGACCTACAGCCTCACAGAATAGGGTACACTGTGATCATTTGTAATGTACACCGATTTCCTTGTCATGCCACATCAGAAATTGTCACCATAAGACAACCCAGACAAGCACAGCCTGTTTGGAAAAGGTTTCACTGCTTCTTTTCCATAATAACAACAGGGTCACTGCCCTTTACTGTTTGAATCAGAGGGGTCAGAAAGGGTTCGGTATCCTAGAGTACACCTGTATTGCTTCCTTTTCCTTGCCAGAGTACAAAACTGAAATCTACACCAAGCACACCCTCTTCCACCCATCCCACAGCAGTGGAAGCAAAAGCAGCCGGCCCTTAGGCACACATTAACCTGATTAGCTCAAGAAAAGCAAAGAAACAGTCAATAGTTTGACGGGGGCACCTTTTCCAAGTTTTTAACATGGAAAGCTGTTCCATATAATCATACATTCCAGAATGTACCACAACTGGCAACTAATAATCAGGCTTGGACTTAAGAACAGGCTGAAAACACTTACTGAGTGGACAAATCAGAGTTCTGAACCAATCAATCCATCAGTTAAGGCTAAGGCTGGCAGAGGTTAGGTAACCAGCAGTGAAATCACTCCAGTCAACAACATTTTCTTCCTTTCCCTGTTCCCCAGGGGCTCAGCTGGACTAGAATTTCATTTCAAGATTGAACAACATCTAGCTTTAGATTCAGAAACCTAAAGCTAAGGGTAGACACCTGTGCTGCGAGCTAGATGTTTAATAGCATTATAAACGCAGTTAACCAATACAGTCAATGGAGCCTGCAGAGCAATTCTATTCGACCTAGAGCAGACATCTCCAGATACCACTGACTTTATTGGAAAATCTATGCTGATTATAATGGGAGCACAGGCATATATGCTTTGGTGTCTCTATGCTGATCCGAATCCCACACACTCCTTTTCTCTCTCTGAAAAGGAAAAATCAACACACCACCGCTAATACCGAATGCCGCCAGTGAGCAGATTGTTCACTCAGTAGAGATCTTTAGCTGCTGCCACTACTCTGATAGTGGAATCCAGACAATTTTTGAAGGGAACATGGGATCAAACATACAATTCAAACAATCTTTAAAAATAATTTAAGACACACCTGTACATAATGCCCAGCGTAGACTCCCTGTGTTTTATCAAACTCACTCTGCCGTCATTCCCCCGTTTGTGCTGGTTGGATACACTGCAGATTTGTACAACAACTTCCCAAAGGTCTTTAGCTGTCCGTCTGCTTTCTTTGGGACCTGGAAGTTCTTTGCACGTAGCAGCAAGCAACTGTCCCAGCTATGCAATGCAAGAGAAAAAAAACACTGTAACTACAGCTTCTCTGAATATTGACTACAGCAAAGGAATTACTGACACTTAAAATGGCTAAGCAAGTGATTTTAAGTTACAAACTACAAAGCAACATGACTCAACTTTGCAGCAGAGGACACTGATGAGGAACCTGGAAGACAGAAACTCCACAACAGAGGATTTTTCCCTTTATTAGTTTCCTTAGGGTATATTTCATTACTACAGGCTCCAGAAAAACAAATTCTACTTAAATATACACTGCATAAAACCTAAAAACCGTAAGATACAGTTTTACAAAGACTGGCTCCCTAGAACTCCCTCAACTTTCATATAATAATTAACCTGAACTGAAACTCGCACCCTCTGCTATACGGAAAAAGCTGAATCTCAAAATGGAAATTAGGAAATACCACAGGTAAGCAGAGCAGGCCAAAAAGTGAATGTACCCTGTAACATGATCTGCATTCAGCTTCACTGCCTGACTTTGAAGTAGAAACATAGCTGTAAAACCATTTTGAAAGTAAAATTTCGAAAAAAGGTAATGCTTGAAAGTCTCCAGAAATTCAACACTGGTATTGCATGCAAAAACGGAACCATTTCAGTGCATCTGGAAAACAAGTGTCTTAGGATCAGAAAAACCAGCAGACAAGAAGCCCGAGATCTGTACACTGCTCATACCTCCTACATGAATCTAGGCTGAGTTCCATAAAGGACTCTCCTCGCAGCTGGAAGTGCTACAGGGTTTCAATCTGCTTATGGATCATAACCACACATGCCTGATGCTTGTGGAACCAACCTCAGCCGGCAGCTGACAAGGGCTAAGATGCAGTTTGTTTCATCTTCATTCTTGCAGCACAGTCTCCATGTCTTTTGTCAGGCAAATACACTTAATGCTTAGCCCTGATGTCTTCTATACCAGACTTAATTCGTTATAGTCACAAAACCCAACAGTCTTGAGACAGAGGGGAACAATACTTTTAAAAATACAAAAGACTTCAACAGGAAAAAGTCAATTATAGCCTGACAAGGCTGTGAGACTGAGCACTCATTACCTTCACATAAGGATTAGTTTGAACCAGAGGTAATGGAACTTGCATGGTCAAATACTCATTTTCACGCCAGTTTAACAGGAAGGCAACACATTCTTCAGCTATAACTTGTCGCAGAGGAATATCTGCAAGAAAAGAAGTTCTTAGCTTAACTTTTCCTTTTTTTTTGAGAAAACACAGCATTATATGAAAACAAGCAAAACACATTCCCTCTAATTACCCATATTCCATATCCATCACAGAAAAACATGACGCTTAGCCCTACAAGAGACTTCACCTCTGAAAATTAGGAGCAACAACAGCTTCCTCCAACCACAACAGTACCGTGTCACTCCCTCGGTGTGAAACCATGTGGACTGCTTTAACAACTAGCAAAACTTTTCAGGCAAAAATACAGACATGTTCATCCTGTTCAAGTCCTTTAAGTGGCACTAAACAGAAACTGTCAGTGTTTGGGAATATACAGGCATCGTGATACTGCGGTTCACATTTCCAGCTTCTAAAAACGAACCAAGTTTCTAAAGACTCACTAAAACCAGTGTCAAACTTCACTATTGTTTTTCCAGTTATACACCTAAATGGTCGATCTACAATACAAAGGTGTTTTTTTTTTCTCCTCCTTTCTCTCAAGCTTTGTGCTTTGCTGCATCCCCGGGAAAACAGCAATGTACTTACCAGGTACTCTCATTTCCAAATACCCTCGGACTCTGCTTATAAGATCAGAAGGAGGACGTTCTCCAGAAACACCAGCTCCAGCTTCATGAGTGTAGATGTCCAGAAGGAGCATTTCATTCAGCATGACTTGACGGAGTTTTGGAGAAAACTCTGTCACGAGCTCCAAGCAAGCAGCAAAAAGCTGTTTTGCATGGACAAAATCCTGCAATAAAGAGGTCCCTGCAATTAATGGCTCCTAGTGGATTCATGAGGGAAAAAGACAAAGAGTTAAAAGTGCTGTTCAGCTCTATCCTGGCTGAACCAGCCTTAGCATCTATTATTGTTAGCATTGCTCAAGCATCTCACAATTAATATTTACATTTTTGAGTCCTTTGGACTTGCTATTAAGCTTAACAGTTCCAACAGTTTTGTTGGAAAAATCCAGAACAAGGAGTTTAAGCAAAAACATACCAGAAGTATTAGGTACAGTTTGGTTTTACATTGTAGTTTAACAAACTACAGTATCGTCAATTACAAGGCAAATAAAACAGCATTCCACTAAATTCCTTATGTAAGAGTTAGCCAAAAGAACAGCACTTCATATCAGTAAGTCAAATCACCACTGGCTTTAGATGCAACATGATTTAGTACATCACAATCAAAACGGTCATATGAATGAAGTTATCTCCAGGCCCAACCCACTGGAAAGCCATTATCCTTGCTCTACTATTGCAACTTTGTAAGACAGAAATATTATGTGACACACAGAGCTTGTTACTACATCTCCCTCACCTCCCAGTTTTTCAATTCTTTTTCTCAAAAAGGGCTTTTCATGTTTCCAGTGCTGTTAAAAGTCAATTGTCCAAACTAATTTACCAGTAACTTCAGAGGGCTTGCTCACCTTAATTGCACAGCAGTGTAACCCCTTCGCCATAAGTATGTAGACCAAATCCCTAGTCAGATTGTCTTTGATTCCTAAAATAACATTGCCGTAAACATTTGGTACTTCCCACTGGGAGAGAAATACATAGGACATTTGCACAGAAACAGGTTTTAGAATTCACATCGCTGCTTAAAACATTGAAAACAAAACTCAAATACTGAATATGATGGATGTTTAAGTGCCAACTCTTTCATTTTTACATCTAGTCAGAAGTAATGTATTGCTTATACAGAAGGACAATAAAAATGGCTAGCTACACTACTTTGTTTAGGCTCTGAATATGCAATAATTGGGAGGGAAATAAAAACACCAAACAAACAAAAAAAAGACAAGAAACCCTTACTTAACAAAAAGAGAAATCTCTTTTTCTCTCCTGCTCCCAGCTTTTAATGATAGGAATTTAAATTAAAATAATATTACTAGCTAGTCAGAACACTGAAAGCAAAAGGTACAGAAATCTATTTTCTCACAGGAAAAGCTCGTGATACAGCCGGTAATTCCTTAAAACAAAGGTTATACGTTTTGTTGTAATACTTTTCATAGAGAATGTGAGTTTAGATATGTATCATCATTCTTATTAAACTACCATTATGTGCGGGGGGTAGGAAATCACATGGAGGATCTATGGCAAACTGTCTACTGTTCATTGCAGTATGATACATAACCAGTCCTTGAATTTCACTCTCCTATGACCACATGAAAGAAATCACCTTATTCGAAATTGTCCAGAATTGGCGTTCTGAAGTCATACCATGCAACTCAATCAAGATCTGGCGAATCCTCCAAGGATCTACTGACAATATGAGTTGATGTTCAAGCTGGCCAATGTTGACACTTGCTGAAGCTAGAAGAAAAGCAGTCAGGTCTTCAGCGCATTCCTTCTTAATACAGATGCTTACATTTTTTTAGTATATAACATTTTAAACATAACACAGGAAGAACTGCAGAAGCGTAAGTGCTTTTGTAGGCCCCGTATATCCTTTCGTGACCTTCCACAAACACCTTGCATAGCTTCCCAGCTCCCCTGACCTAAAGCGCTGTGGTGCCCCCTTTTCTCAGACCAGCAGCTCTGAGTATTCCCTTACCCTTTCTATAGTGAAGCAATAGGTTTGAGATCTGCACAAAAAAAAGTGTTCCTATACTGCCTTAGTGAAAACATGCATTTTCACAACTGGCTTAAGTCAATGCAAAGCTGTATTAGAGCTGAAAAGGTTAAGTTCTCTCCAGCTCCAGTCACCATCTGGCACCTCTTATGTCAGCTTTGACTTGCACAGCTAGCCAACTGTATCTGGGAAATGAACTGGCTGAAAAGATCTGACTTTCACTTTGGTAGGTTTAAAACTTCATCCAGATGATAATCCTGGTCCAGCTCACTACAGAGTCACACCAGCATTAGTGCTGCTGTAAGTCCAGAGGCAGGATACCCTTTCTGGCAACAGCTGCTGCAGCCAGATTTGGTTCAAACCAACTGCCGCACCTCTGTTCCACTTGGTCAGCTAGGACACATTCATTTGAGCATATCTATTCTACTCAGCTAAGATACAAGCAAAATACAAGCACATAACAGCCACCTTTGAACAAGCAGGACATTCACCAACCAAAACCTGGAGGTATGCTCTCCGAAAACATTCTCTCCAAACTTTTTCCAAGAACAGACCTGCACATAGTAACCTCAAGCATGGAAACAGGTAACTGCATGCCTATAAAGTCAATGGAAGTGCTGTGAAAATCACCTGGGATATCATAAAAAGAAGTCACAGGTTTTGTGCACAGGTTGATGCGAGGAGATCTCTTCCGCATTTGATCAATGAGCAGCTTCCGTTCGTCATCTTTCAGCAGCTTTATGAACAGGTCATGAGATGAAATCATGAAGACGAGCTGAAGATCTTCCAAACCCAAACACAAGTTTCTGAACAAATAAAAAAGTTAATATATTGAGCAGGAAGAAGCTGCTTATTTTTCCAGTTATAAGTTCTCAAAACATTTATTGTGCTGTATTACATTGCTCACAAAGTATAAGTTCATGTTATCTTAATATGGGTACATACTTGAGAAACGCTGCAATTTTTCTCTTCGACACTTCAGAAGCATTTTCCAGGTTTATTGATCTTGAACAAACCTGGGAAAGAAAGCAGTAAGTAATTAAGCAGCCCCTTAGAACTCTTAAGATATTTAGTTACAGACAGTGTTACTGCCTAGTTTTCTGACTCACAATTAGTATCAGGCAGTAACCCTCTCTATCAAGGGAGGCAACAAAGTTATCTGATAAACACTGTAGCCATCACAAATGGATCAGAGTTTCTCTCAACCTGTACACAAGACAGGCTGTTTCAGGCAACTGTTGTCTTCCCTCAGACACCATTCACATTCCTTTTTCCTATTCCTCTGATATTTAGGTGTGCTGATGCTGAGTGCCACAGTACCAGTCAGCCTCACAAGACCATTAAGTATATAACAAAGCCCTTTTACATGAGTTTGAAAATGAATTAACATTTCTAAGTGCAAAAACATAAGACTCACTAGGACTAACAATTTAAAAAACCACAAAACAGTAGTTGAAAGGCATTTAGATAGTTGAACTTAGTTGCCAGCTTGCAAGAAATTTTTTTTTTTGAGAAATATGTTGAAGTCCTCATAGAAGCAATTGATGGAACAGCTTTCAGTTACTCTGAAGCACAGTCAGTGCTTGACTGACTTGAAGTCAGTCAATTTTTGCCACATGCTTGAAGAGACAAGCAAAAGACAAGGCTCAAACCAAGCAAAGAATATATGAAAATAACAGCAAAGCAACAAAAGGAGTAAGTTTAGTTTGAGCAGCAATAGCTTCCTAAAAAGCTTCACTGATGGCAACAGCTTAAGTCTCGCACATGCGGTAACTCAGGATCATTTCATGACATACTAACTTTTACAACAAAGCTGGTAAGGGAAAGCGGTTCTCTTAAATAGGTGGTACTTTTTCTAGAATCTCTGTCTTGGAGAATTTGTTTCTTTGTTCCTTGAAAACAAACATTCAACAATATCTCTATATAATTTAACGACGTCAGGAATTGCAGTGATTTCAAATCCAAGCTGAAGCAACAGGTCAACATTGGTTCCTCCCCAACAGATGGAAACAGAGCTATTAACATAGATGCAAGACTGATCACATAGAGCATTAATTGTACTAACTGCAAAGAAGTTGAATAAAGTTTGAGACATTACCTTGCAAAGTATTTTTCTGTGCTTCAGAAATTTGAGCATTACTTGCAACAATAATACAGTTCTATAGGGAAGGAGATATCTCACTAAATACCATTTTCCCTTCTAATTTCAGATAACTTCTTACCTCAAGGAGGAAGTCTATTTTCTCTTTGCTGGGTTTCAGAAACAGTTGACAAAACTGAATATCAATTGTTCGACCCTGCAATACATCACAGACTGTGTTGCACACGCAGACTTTGAAACAAACTTCATCCAGAGCATCATTCCTGCATGAACACAAAACCGAAGATCACAGAACTTCTCTGACAAACACACAGAGTTGGTGTCACAGCAAAGCTCCAGGTGTTAGATCCCAAGATGAGTTTGGAGCACAAGCCTCTGTCCAAGACTGCACTCTGAAAAACTTCACTCAGGATCTACTTAAGTTTACCCAGCACCTCACTTTTTTTTAAAAGAAAATTCCCTCCCCCCCACAGTTCTGTTTCACACACCAACTTTATTATT
>VZTL01021724.1:0-16806 GCA_013400535.1 Scopus umbretta
CCCCAGCTCTCTCAGCCTTTCTTATGGCCTGAGCTTAACCCCCATAGCTGCTGTATTTCGGGTATTCCCTCCAAGATCTGGGATAACAAAATACTGCCCAGTTCCATGTGAAACACCTGGGATTTTACCTGGCTGTTTCAGAGAAAGGGGTGCTAATTACAGAGGCAGTGTGGCCGTGGCAGATGTCAGGGCTGAGTGGCATTGCCAGGAGGGGTGCGAGGCAGAGCGGGTAATGCACCTGAGCTTGTAACCCCTCGTGTCCCCTGGACAGACCTCCCCCGGCAGGATCCAGAGCAGTGGTGACATCTGCACTTCCGAGCACATCCTTGGTATCCTGGGCTCTGACCTCGTTAGTCGATGGGACTTCATTATGGTCAGGAGTGTATCAGAATATGTACAGCACTGCAATACCATGACTTCAGGAAATAACCTTTCTTTTTTTCCCCCGCTTTCAATAAAAGGTTGGACACGATTGCTCTGCCTTGTTCTTGACTCTCCTATTCAATACCTTCTACTGGGAGTGGAGCTGTTCGTTCATCCCCTAAATTATTCCCTGAAGGATGCTGTTGCAAATGCAGTCCTGTACGCTGTTTTTACAGAGGTCAAGGGAGACTTATCAAAACCACATCTTAAGGATAAAAGAGAAAGGAGTCTCTTTTGGGCAACTAGGCCCTTGGTCTGTATCCAAAGCTGTGATCAGAGCAGTGCTTTTAAAGACTTAGGCGTAAGGAGTTGTTCTAGCATTGGCGGTTGCCCCCATTCCTGTGATTAAATGCCTTTTGTTCTTATTTTGTCTTGTATAACTGAAGTTTCTGCGGTGTGCCAGCTTTAAAAAGCTGTGTACTGTTCCCCTGCATGAGAGCAGGGTTATAGTGCCTGCATAAAAGCTAAGGGGTTCCCAGCTCTGCCACAGAAGCGCCTCCAGAACAGGCACCTAAGGGAAAACTTCATCTATCCAGTGTTCTTAGAAAGCAGCCTGCACCCCCAGGCAGCATGAAAAGGCTCAGCTGAATGTGCTCTTCCTCGTGTCTATATAGCATCTGTCTTTTCTAGTAATGCACAAGTTTGCATGAAAACATTATCTCTTCCTTAAGAATTCATCATTTGTGCCTCTGCTTATTCCCCACATGAAGTCATAATCCTCTATTTACGATATCACAATGGGTTGCTGTGGAAATGATTACTAATATTAATAACCCAAAGAAGATGACATCAGTTAGGGAATTAGCAGAAGGTGCAGATGAATGCTGACTTTTCTGTAATGCAGCAACAAAGAAAGGTTAGTGAAATCCAGAGAACAATTGACAACTTGCCCCTAAAAATAAAAATAAAAAAATGAGACTTTGCTGCTCTCAGCCTCATAGATAGGAAAATCAGTCAATTTATAAAATTCTGTGCACTTTCCTTTAGCTCCTTCTGATTTTCCATTCTGTTATGAATTAGGGGTGTATGGCATCTCGGAGGATGTGGGGCTTTGCTGAGTACCAGATGACCTGCTACTTTAAAATGCAACTAGTGTTTTTCATTTAGTTAGAAGTTAGATGTTGTAATAAACATACTGGACTTAACTGAGTGTCAGTGCTGTTCAGTTTGTATATACGCAGAAGAATCTAGTCTTTTGGAAGATACAGACCCAAAAGTATATATTTATAGAATAGAGACTGTTGTATTAGTCTATTTTTTTTCAAATTTTTTGAGAGGGCAAGGAGAGTGTCCCTTTCGATACGTATTTCTCGTCACCAGGAAGGCTGTCAGCCACAGGAGCTGGGTCAGGGGCTGTCTGAGAAGATGTCGTTTGACTTGTGTAAAGGGGGGCTCATGTTCCTGTTCCTTTGCTGCTTTGTTTTTGCTTTGACCGTTCTTTCCCTGGGTTCCTGTTCCAAAAGGCAGGATGTTCGTCCTCTCGCCTTCTAGACTGAAAGCAACACACGTAAGCCGCTTCCTTTTCCCCTTCTCAGGTCATGGTTTCCCTCTGCAGTCCTCGGGCAGAGCGGGCAGGCAGGTGACCGCGTAGCTGTGACACGAGGTGGTTCAGAGGGGCAGAGCAGCACAGGTGTGCCTGTGAATGGCACGTGGTACCCGGCGGTGATGCTCAAGGTGTCCTGCACCAGGAAGAGCTGAGGAACAGGGTGGGAGAGGTTGCTTAAAGAACTCTGCCTTCTGGAAAACATGACTGAGAGGGTGCAGCAGGAGGAAAACCGAAAGCCCAGCTGCTGAGCATGTGGGTGGCGGGTGGAAATTAAAGTAATGCTCTGGCTGTGTATGGGCCAAGAAATTTGGTGTATTGACCATGGCAGGCTGGGGTATTGCTGGTTTCACGTAGATCTAGAATGCAGTTTGCATTCGTAGGGCGTACCCATCGTATCCTACATCTCGAGCCAATATCTGACAAGAAGCCTTAAATCATTCTACTGTGACTTATGCTGCTCCAAGTGGCTTGTCATGTCCCCTTCCTACTGAGTCTACCTGGTCTACCTGGCTACCAGTCTACCTGGCTGTTGTCACTCCTGCCTGTCTGCATTTCAGGGGTGACAATCCTCATAGATCTTGACATTCAAGAAGGTCGCTGGCTCTGCCAGCTCTGCTCTTCTGTCCCCTCTGGCCAGCCTGGCCAACTGTTTACAGTCACTGTTGTCACTGCTGCATTTCAAGAAAACTCTGAGAAGCTGTTGAGCTGTTGCATAGCATGGTTTGTATGGCAGGCTAAGTCCCTGCACGCGGGCACGTAGCACTGTGGCATAGCTCTCCAGCCCCACTCTGTCCTGTATTTTCTTGTTTTGAACCCTAAGGATGCTGCTTTCCTCCTCCAGTGCTAAGTGTTTTTCCCAATATGAAAAAGGGGGAAAGAACTTAATAGACAGAGACAGGGAAATAAAACAATGAATGAACTTCAGTGTAAATAGGTGTAAAGTGATGTGCAGCAAGGGACAGGGAGAATGATGATGTGAACATAACATACGAAATAATGTGCTCTGACTGATCGTTACCACAGAAATAAGATCCTGGGCTTGTTGAAATTGCTGGCTCAGCTGAAAGCCTAATGAAGAACATCATTACACCACTGATTAAAGCTGTGGTGCATCTGCATGTTGGCTGTTGTGTGCACTTCGCATGCATGATCCCTTCACTCCGAAAAAGATAGAGTAAAACTGGAAAGATTTCAGAAAAGGATGGACAGATAGCTGGAACAGCTTGCCTGAGGAGATAAACTAAGCAAGCTATGACTATAATCTAAAAAAGAGACAACTAAGAGGTGATGATAGATGCTTATGAAATCAGGAGTGATGTGGAAAAGGTGACTGGGGAACAATTGTTTGCTGTCTCTCCCAGTGCAAGAACCAGGGGAGCTCTGATGGCAAGGAGGAAGTTCAGAGAAGAAAAGAAATGTTGCCTTCAGTCTCTGTCTTAGGATCCAGAAGCGGGATATCATCACCTCTGACATGGGGCTGGAGACCCACGTCATGCAGCACTAAAAAAGAAGCACTTCCAGGTTCTACGAGCATTAAAAAATGGCAGGTTTGGTAATCAGAAGTATTTTCCAGGTAGTGAGCAATAATTTACCTTTCTCCGACGTCCTTCCAGATGGCAATGCACTGGCCAGGTACCCATGCTCATCTTTTGCCTTAAGTGCATAAGGGCCTAAGTTTGCTGTCGTTCCCAGACAGGCGGTCTTTCCTCCAAGCAGAAGAGAAGCACGCTGTCCTCCAAACTCCCAGCCAGCCTGGGGGGATGTGACTTGCATATTGCTGAGTTATTCTTCTCATCAGTGTTAGTTGCCCTGCACCACAAAAGACTTAATTTTCATAGTTGCAAGCAAAGTCTTGATGTAGCTTAATCTTTTCGCACAACTTTCAATCTCTTGGATTAAAATCTTCCAACTCGCACTGTACCCCAGGCCAAATGTTACTTAAGCATCAGTGTAAACCGGGCCAAACTTTAACGTGCTTGGAAAGAAGGAAGAGGGGGGATGGAAAAAAGATCTTGAATGGTTTGAAGTGAATATCTTTTAAGAATACTGTGACTTGAAGGGTGTAGGGCCAGGTAACTGAAATCTGGTGAGGGGATGATCCTTGGGCGTAGGGTTATATGCATTTGGCTTGGGCTTAGGTTTGTTTTTTCTTTTAAATGTTGGGGGCTAGAGGAGCAGGAGCTCATCAAAACAAAACTCAGACCCTGAAAACCTGCAATACTTCTCTATTGACATGACAGGCATTTTAAAGTATGGTGTTCATTGCCACGTTAGCAGGAGGAACGCTCACTCGACATTTGGTTTTGCTTGTAGGGTGGTGAAGATACCGAGGTGCACTGCAGGTGTGTGGTGAGTTCGGTCGCGATCTGGATGCGAGTAGGTCCCGGATGGCAGCAGGGCTCAGGCTAGTGCTGTCCTCACGGAGGGGGAAAATTTGTCACTAGGTTTGGCCTGGTTTAAAAGCGCATGTGGTCATCCTAACTCTGTCGGTGATAATAGGCCCTAAACACATACGCATTTTTCCTTCATGCATAATGCTGCTTCATATTTAGGATTATTTAGCTTATCCATTACCTCAGTTGTCGGAGGACACACTGTAAAAAACTATAGAAAAGGCATTTTAGGCTATGCGAATGACTTCAACATAAGGAAAGCATGACTAAGAGCTGCAAGAATGCGCAATGAAAATCACCCTCTTCAGCCTGAAGAAAATTCCCAGAAAAACTAGGCATGCGGGAAATGCCTGGCTTTTAACGTAGCTGGTCATACAACGTTTGTGGGCAGAAAGCCAGCCCTCCGCAAACGCATTGTGCGAGTGCTATAGTCTTTGTAAACTTGTCATTTCAAAAAAACCCCGTATTTTTGGGGGCTATCTGATAGAAAATACAATCGAAGGACCTTGCTTTTATCTCTTCCTCTGCGCTGGAGTCCTATCTGGCCAGGCACATGTGCTCAATGACTTTACATAATAGAAATATGGAAAACCCAGGGGTCTTTAACCCGATTGCAGCGTATCAGTGCATTTCTGTGGCATCCTATCGGGCAGGTTTGGGGTGTTATTGCTGGGGTGCTTTCTCAAGAAAGTGGGTTTTGAAATTTTGCTTCAACATGCAGGCATAGTTATAACAGGGATGAAAGGTTGCAAATACCATTTCCTCCTTACCTTAAAAGCTGAGGAAGAAAGTAATCCTGTTTTGCCAAACCTCCAGTTACTAAGAAATGCTTTCTTGCAGTGGTGTTCGAGCTAGCTGAGGTCCTATTCCCACTGTCGCAGCTGTGTACTCAAACTCTAGTGCCGCTTGATTTCACTTTCCCACTCATTTTTTTTCTCTTCACTTGTTTCTGACTTCGTTCGGCCGCCACCTCTCTGTGCTTTTTAATCTTGAAAACAATCCTCCTAATGTGCCCTCCCGTGATGTCCCAGCTGGTTCGTACCTCGTGCTGGCACAACTAGAGCCCTGCCACTTGTTCTTCATTTCTGCCTGCTGCTGGTGTTCCCACTTCAGCGTTTTGCAGAAGCAAATGAATGGGACGTGTGGTCATATACTTCTAAGAATTCATTGGTAATTTTTCATATGGAAATATTACGCAGTGATTCACGATGTATTTCTGATGAATGAGCTGTTCTTACAGAAAACCTACAATATTGGGATTCTGTTCCCAGCAAGGACTGGGGAAAGCACAACTGTTTGGGAGCTGAGTGAAATACAGGTGCGGTGGATGTTCCTCTACTCATACGTGTATTTCAGTGCAGATTTAATAAATGTGTTTCCTTAATCCAGACTTAAAAAGATTACGTAGGGAAGAAAGAGAAGCTGCAGGTAGAGGACGAGTCTGCTGGCTCTGCTTACTAGGGAGAAGAGTTGCACTGGGTGCAAGCACGTCGCCTGCTGCTAGACGTCTGCAACGTCAAGGAAAGCGTAATAAAATATATCTTGGCAACATAACAGAAACAAAATGATAAATAGGAAAGCCAACCATGGTAAGCACAGTAATAAAAATACATCCTGTGAAGTAAAGGTGCAAGGATTTTTCCTCAGAAAAACACATTAACCTTTTATGGAGGTAGATGTGACCTTGGGAACTCGGGAAAGCTTCGTAAGTTCAGAAGGAACAAGAAATGACAATCTGATAATGCTTCCTCAGGAATGCATGGCATTCTTTGTTGTGAGTTTCGTGTTCTCTGTGGGATGTGGATGACTCAGGCTACAACATGAAAAATGTATCCAGACCTATAAAGGAATTACTTCCTGTAGGTGTGTGCAAGCATGAGCTGCTTTGTTGCTTCCCAGTATCTTGTAGATCCTTGTTATAATTCAGTTCTGTATAATATTTTTTAATCAATGTGAAGTAGTACAAATAAACTTGCAAATGATTTAAAGATTAATTTAACTGCCTAAAATCAAAGTCTGCTCTCTGCTATGTGATGTAAATCTGTGGGGTTTCCCTGAGAAGGGAATTTAGCTGAAAAATTTTGTTACCAGAATACCAGTTTATTTTTGAGATAATATTAGTGTAAGTATTTTTACGCTGAAGAAAAGCCTTTTCTTTCTGTTTGCATCCTTGCAATGTACGTGGGAACGTAGGGGGCCGAGGAGAAAAACGTGAACGCTTGAATTTGCTTAGGTTTTCAGCAGGACCAAAGCTTTTGCCTTTGAGCTTTGTTCACTTCTGCATTATTCTAGGTCTCTGTCAGGGTGAAGCTGAGGTAAAGCTGGAACGGTACAATGGGGAGTCAGGCATCTTGTCTCCAGGCTTTTCCCATCTTTATTAAAAAATTGAGCCTGATCCAAAACATGGGATCTCAGGCTTCTCGTGTGCTCAGAGTCTCTGTCGCTGAAATTCCAGCCAGGATCCAAATTTGAGTATGATTTATATTTACAAACCAAACCTTTGAAACCCACCAGCTCAAGTATTCTGAGGAGGTTATTGTGTTGTCCCCTTGGGAACGAGGATTAGCGCAGACGTGCCTTCTCGCTCCCCAGCACAGGTGCTTAGTGAAAGAGTAACTGCTTGGTCAGCAGAAAGGAGGTCCTTGAAAAGAATTAAGATTGGGCTGATATCCAAGCAGGGAACTGTTCCTGTCCCGTTTCTGTTAATTCATGCTCATTTTATAAATATTGAATGATGGCTGCTTTTTTTTTTTTGAAGGTGCTGAGCACCTATAGTTTCTATCAATGCAAGTAGGAGTTTTGCATACTCGATGCACATTCCTTAAGGAAAAGACCCCACGGACGATGCTTACTGAGTAGCCTGCTTAATCCTGCTACTTGCAGGAACCATTTCACAAAGGTTTTCTACTGCTCATTTCAGTTAGGGTTAGTAGATTCTTCCACGAAGGGCAGAGATGAAAAAAGATCTCCTCACTTGCTGCATAGCAAAATGGGTGTTGGCTGCCTTGGCAGTCGCAATTAGCTCTTTTGGAAAGGCTCTGTTTTCCCATTTGTTTGGGGCTGCTACTGTGGTTGGTTTAAATAGCTGTGCTTTGTGTCTTCTGGCAGACTATGCAACAGATGAGTGACCACCGCTACGACAAGCTGACGGTGCCCGACGATGCCGCAGCAAACTGCATCTACTTAAACATTCCCAGCAAAGGCCACGTCCTGCTGCACCGAGCTCCCGAGGAGTACCCGGAGAGCGCGAAGGTGAGAGCTGCGCTGAGGGTGCCTGGGAGATCCCCAGCATCCTGGCCTCGCCAGGAAGTCAGTGGGAATCGAAATCGGGTGCTTTCCAGAACGGGCTGTTTTATCCTGTCGTGGAAATACCAGATGGCGAAAGGTGGGAGGCCTGGGCTCTGTTCTCATCTGCACTACTGATTTAATTACTTTGCCTCTTGTGCCCCTGGTGCTTCTGCACAACTGGACGTAGCAACAGTTCCCCTCGCTGCAGTATTGATGTGTGTGAATCCCATAGCCAGAAGGCCACGAGCACTGTAAATGTTAGTGTTGATGACAAATGACGAGATGGCTTAGCACCCACTGATAAATCCATGCCTATTCATTCTGTAAACGCTTAGAGAAAAGGGAAAACAGAGAGGCGTAAAGTGTAATGATTTCTGTTCCATTTTCTTTCCTGAACAGGTATTTGAAAAACTGAAGGACCACATGCTGATCCCAATAGCCAACACAGAACTGGAGAAAGTAGACGGGGCACTCACCTGTTGCTCTGTGCTTATTAACAAAACTTCAGAATTATGAGTTTACAGAGTCCCTCCCTTGTAACTGGCAATAATGTTACACACAAGGTAGACGAATCTGTATCCACACTTTTATTGTTTTTATTGACAATCTACTGTACCACTGTGCTACTAACCCTTGTTTACAGATTTTTTTGCTTTGTGTATTTTTATTATGTCTTTGCAGATGGTATTTAAGGTGGATGTACGGTTTGTTGGGGGGCACATAACTCTGAAGTATGTTAGTCCCATGGGCTAGCAGAAGACAATTATAATGGCTAACCCCTAGCTTTAGTGATTTAACATATCTGTGTGAAAATGTTAAGAAAACCAACTAATTCTCAACATTTCAAGCACCTCTGTTATCTTTACACTGTTCCCTTCTCCCGTCTTTCTTGTCTTGCTTTCTTGCTCTGCATCTTTGTTTCCTTCCTCGGTCCTCTTTATTTTCAGTGATGCAAGGTATCAGGGGGACTGAAGAAAACTCAGTGGGCTCGTGAACTCGGTATCTTGAGTGGTAGGGAAGATTTCCGTACACTAGCTGGAACAGCAGGCAATGGACTGTGCTCACGGTCTCGTCCGTATCACGTTGCTGCCGCTGGGCAAAGTTGTGGCTGGAACTGGTTTTAATGCCAGGTAGAAACTTCAGAAAAAACTTCCTCCAACGGGAGCGTTCAAGGGCAATGTCTGCCTGGGAAACTCGGGTGACAGAGAAAAAGAGAGTAATGCAGCCACACAAGACACATCCTGCAAGGTCAGGTCCTGGTTTGCTGCTAATGCCGTGACTTTCAATTCGGTGAGAATGCAAGAGGAGTTTTTAAAAAGGCCAGGTCCCAGGGAGCACATGGACCACAAAAATGAAAGTCTGAGATGCTTTTGGAAAAGTTAAACCTACAAAAGTAATCTAAAATACGGGGGAGGGGGTGGGGGGGTTAATTCTCTTTGTTTACTTTTTGTAATATCTGTCTCCCCTTTCTGTTTTCTCTTCTTTTGGAGGCCACTTACTAGCAGAATTCAAAAGAAAAGGGTGACAGAAGGAGTTGAAGGACAGCTATTCCTGGATTATGCTCAAGAATAAGGAAAGCTATTTTTTTTCCTGAAAGATTGGCATTTGTATTTTATCTGCCCTTGGGGCAGTTTTCCTTGGAACAATAACCATCTCATATTTTTTAATTGCATAAATATTTACTGTGGTATTCAGTTAAAACAAGTACAATTTTTGTAGCAAATTCCACAACATATTTACCTACTGAGTCATACTTTTTTTCACCACAGTAAAGCGAAGCATAATCCATTGTATTCACATGCTTCTTGTTAAATCATTTGTAAACTAAGGATGGAGAAATTCCCAAACAGAGGCAGTAGTGGGAACTCTCCAGAGACTGACAAATAGTCTGAACATGTTATCAACTTCCTAGGCATCTCCTCCACCTTTCCTGAACCACTTGCTGCGTGTTGCCAAGGTACAGTAAGGAAGGGAGCAGCGGGGGCTCAGGCAACGTGGTCTGCAGGAAAACAAACAGTATTAACTGAACACACACTTGGATATCCTTTGGAAACCTGCATGCTTTTTTGTGCAGTCATAAAGGAAGAAACACAAGTACTCACATCCGTAGGTACTCCTCAGCGTATCTCGGGCTTTGTCTCAGTGGCTAATGAGGAGGAAACCTCCTGGCAGCTACCAGAACACATCTGATGCTTTGTGGGTACACTCTCTGTTGTGATGACATGAGGTATCACGAGGGAGAGAGCAATGACGAGCGCATGTAATGTATGTGAAAAGAGAGCATGTCCCAAAGGAAGACTTTAGCCAGCCAAACAGCAAGTGCTGTTTTTATGGCTATGTGCTGTCCCAAAGGATTCTCCTAATGTTTCCCCTTTGTCTTCTCCATTCCCATGCGCCATCATTTAAGTCTGACCCCGGTGATCAGGCTCTAAGGATGTAAGCATTGCAGTGGGGAATCTCTTTTTCTGCCTTCCATTGGTGCTTTTTAAATATATGATAAAGCATCTCGTGTTTGAAAATGACTTGACGTTAAACAAAGATTTTGTGCCAAAGTGACCCTGCAGTATTTAACTGTGACCTTCTAGAGGCCAGCTGTACTCTGTTAAAAACCTGTGCAGCTGTGGGAGCTGTTGTAGAAAGCCAGAACAGAATCCCCCCGACCTGTCCGTGCACCTCCTGGGGCCTGGCCCCCATCCATGTCCTTCAGTCCCTCTTCCCTCCTCTTGCTAGGGAGCCAGAGCATCCAGCTATACTAGGAGAGCGTTAGGCTGTGGGATTTCTATTCAATTTCTCTCTTAAACTTTCTGTTGTGTTTTGGTTTTTGTTGGTTTTTTCCCTTCCACCCTGTCTCACCTTTCACCTGTCTCTTTCTTCCTCAGACTCATTTCTAGTTTATGGCATGATGAGCACTTCTCTCTCTTAACCCCAAGTGATCTTGCTTTCTGTTGCCTCAGTTCTCCTACTTGAGTTGTCTTTTTCTGTACTCCTCCCTCTTCACTGTTCACTACAAAGCATCCCAACCCACAGTGAACTATCCTAAACTCACTCCCTCCTCGAGTAGGTGCCAGGAGGGAGGAGAAACAGAGGGGTCCACTTTGGCTCGGAGCGACTGCTTTTGAGCTGGAAGGATGACTGTCGACAGGAGCTATAGATCTGGAGAGTGCCAAGGGTGACTCCTCTTCTTTAGGCTTAACCCAGAAAAGAAACGTTTGTGGTGGACACTTGATGTCTTGTGTCCCTGAAAGCAGTAGAATAGGTGACAATGAATTCCCCTGGCTCCCCAAGGGAGGGAGAGGGGGAGTCGGGGTCTCAGAGCTGAGAAACATCTGCGTTGACAGAGAGGTTGGTCTTTCACCTATTGCCATTTAGATTTCCTTGCCTTCAAGGCTGCATTTTGGTATACAGAAAGAGCAAGGGAGTGGCTGAGGGACCTGAATTCCCTCAGGTGATGATTTCAAGTTGTATTCAAACAGCCTAACTTCAGGCACAGAATTTAGGTGCTCTGTCACACCTGCTTTCTCTCTGTTGGTCTCTGTAGATATCATAGCCTCCTAACATAGTCACTCTAGATTACACCTTCGCCTGATGCCAAAAGGTACCTAAGCTGGTTGGTGGGATTGCCCTCACCTCTCTGCTTTTAGCGTTATTCTTTATTCTGACATTATAAAGCAGAAACATTAAAAGCACTTCAGTTTGTGCATTTGCAATATGGTACTGAGAACTAAAGTCATGCCAAATGCTTCTTGTTCTTGCCGTTTGCTATTTTTTTCTGTTGCCCAAACGAAGAGGTCAGTTGTGAGGACATTTCTGCTGTCATACATATACATCTAATGGGCATCCTGTACATCCTGTCACCAGAACATTTTTCAGATGCCTGATATAAATCATCATCCTTGATTAATATAAATAATAAAATCCCAAACCAAATAAGGAGATGAGACACTGAACACTAATAGCTGCCCACATTAAAACACTTGGTAACTGTCAGGCTATATGACACAGCAGGCCAGTGCCGAAGTTCTTGTGGTTAATAGCTCAGCAATGGGGCTTGAATTACTCATCAAAGTTTTTTTTTTTCCCTTTGAACAATCAGTTCAGCTCAGTTCAAATGTAAGAGCTACAATGTGCATTATAGATCTTTCACGGATGTTACCTTTGCTAAGAGTTTAGGGAGAGCTGTGTTTCTTCACCAGAATGTGAATCCAGTGTCTGTCTCTGCAATGAAAATGTGTTTGCATACTGTACTTTATAAGATAAACTTGAATTCTTCCATTTCTGCTTTTTTTTTTGTCTTTTCCATGCTAATATACTGCTTTTTGGTCTTAAATAGATGCCACTGTATGAAGCTATGCTCTGATTTTTTTTGGTGCTCTCCATGTGATAGGTACAGAGCTCATAGGCAACACTGTCCAGTTTTAAAAACAAAAAGTCAGTGCACAGAATGCTGTTTATTCACAGCAAATTGGGGGTGAAATATGGGGAAAAAAAATGAGCTTTTGATTTCATTCAGCTTCTTACACATTATATCAATGAAGTCAGAGCCAAATTACTTTGGTAAAAAACATCAACGTTCACATGGAACCATTTGGGGAAAATAATTTGCTATTTAAGATTCTGTATTTTTGCTTTTATCAATAAGGAAGCTGAAATGATAAGATTGCTTAAAGAATGGTATTTGTTAAGTGATTGTGAACAAAGTATCATTGGACCTCACATGTATTTTCAGAGAAGTTTTAACTGGACGTATGATGTAACTTGTATAGAGTTGCATGTGAATCGTGTTAGTCATTGTTTTACATTGTATGATTGTTCTGCAGTGCACAAATATGACTACTGAACACAGAAGTGTTACATCTCATTAAACTTAAAATATTGTTGCAGTATATAGTTCCCCACTTTTTGTGCCAAAAACATCAATACATTCCATAATCTGTTCTAATAGAGGTTTGCACTTTGATTTTTTTTTTTAGTGACTCTTGCAGTTTCAATACTATATATGCCCATCACGAAGGAATAAAGTGTCAGTTGTACTGTGCACTGTGTAGTTTTTTGCCTCTTTGTTTTGAAACTGAAAGCATACGCATTTCATTTAATACTGTTTCATGCCATCTTTTCATTTGGAAGCTTGTTACATTCCTTAGAAATGAAACCAATTATAGACAGTAGTGCTAAAACCTTTAAATCTGTTAGAAGAAGTCTTGACTCTTTAAAAACAAATCATGATTTTAGAGTCTACATTTCAGAATAATGTATAGAGAAGGGATATTCCCTATGTGTTCTAGCTACAGTGGTTGCGACTAAATTTTATTATAATAACTAACCAGATGTTACTGTAGTGTAGTATTTTCTCTCTAGTTCCTGTATTTACTGTAAGTTACAAAAGGTGAAACTGCAGAGGTTTAGTGGCGCGACTGCTACGGTTAAAATTATTCACGTAGCTCTTGTGTCTCTTCTCCCCTGGGGATGTCAAGAGAGGTGACCTACAGTTCAGACATTGCTTTGTGGTAGCATGACAGATGGTCGCGTGTTTTATATCTAAATACTGCTCGTTGCGTGCTGCAAATAGCACATGTGGGGCTAATCTCTGCTGGTACCCTTGTGCTCTAATATCATTAGGTTATGATATTAAGATCAACAGTCTCGGGAGACAATACAGTTACTCCAGGCTTCATGGACATGTGTGTCAGTGCTCATGGGCCTTCAGTGCCACCGTGTGGCAATCCAAGATTCAGTTGTTCAAGGCCTCAATAGCGTTGATTCAATTTTTTTTAGAAACCCAACATAAATTAACAGTACTGTAGCAAAAGAATTACATTGCTTCCAAACTCTACAGCTTTGCTAGTAATAGGACTTTAAACAAACCATAATCTAATACTCTTCTTGCTGGAGAAGCAGGGACAAGGAAAGATTTCATAAGGACTGATCTAAATATAGCCTTTGTACTAATCTAACTACACTGGGTAAAAGTATGATTTTTATACTAATATATTTAAATCGGTGCTATGTCTAATGTGGATACATTTATCCTAGTGCAATTAATATAGTAAACTACTGCATTTACGTGCATCTTCGTGTACCCATATCCACAGGAGAGAGTCGGTACCAATTTACTTGAATGTGTTTCTAAATGGTAATAATTAAAAGTAACAAAAGCTATACAAGCCACTCCCACTCGCCACATCAAGAAGTTCCTCATTGAATAGCAAAACCTTCAAAAGCAAAAGCGTAATAGTCATTTGGAAAGGAGTGCCCTTTGCAAAAGCTAGTTGTAGAATATTACTTCAGCAAGCAGAGACTTCTGCACTTGGGTGTACGAATTCACCCTCCACAGTAAGTGCATCCTGCTGAAAAAGCATCGGTCACAGTCTCCTGCATCGTAAAGTCCAGACATTCTGATGCTCTCAACAACCTCACCCCTCCTGCCCCCCAAATTCGTGAGCTGTAGGTTGATCGCTGTGGGTTTGTTGTTGAAAACTTGCCGTTGGTAGCTGCAGATACCCATTCCGTTTGGGCAAGGCCCTCGATCTGGATCTGTAACTGCACCGAACTCTCTTTCCCTTCTCTCTGCCCGGAAGCTTTCCTCCTCCTCCCTAGGGAACTGTGGGCATAGAGCCCCACCGCTCTCACAGGGCCTGCTGGAGGGGTCCTGCCAGCTCCAAAAAGTGCTTGTCCTGAGGCAGGACCCAGACCCTTGCGTAAGGACCAGGAGGCAGAACAGGACGGGACCACGTGAAGCTCCCAGGTAGAGACCCCTGCTCTGCAGCATGCACAGGCTGCCTGGCGAGGGGTTGATCAATGAGGGAATCAGGGCAGAGGGGGAAGAAAACCGGGAGCCAGTCACAGCTCTGAAAAGCCGACCGACCTCCTCTCACAAACTGTGACAGCGTTACAGCATTTTCTGGGACCGATATTCGAATTTTCTGGGACCGAAAGATTTGAACAACTCTGGGTTGTAAGCAGTTTCCGAAACTTATTTGGAAATCTATTCTAGAAATCTATTCTAGGTGGACGTTGCCTATGTATATACTCATAAAAACAATGCAGTGTCCAAAATTTTCCCAGCTCCCTTGAAAGAAATTACAACTCGCTCTTCATTGAGGCTCACTTTGGAATATTGAACTGATGTTAACCTCCTGAAATGAGTTTCACGCTGAGAGTAGTCTTCTTCCAGCTGCCTGGACCATTAAATCCTGTTAGGGTTCATCGGCATTAAGTCTGCTAAAATATATTCTATTCTTGTATTCCCTAACCACATGCTCTTTTCCTGATTGCTGAAGTTAATTCATTTCAGTTTGTCTCATTCACAGCTCAGGAATCCAGAAGCTTGACCCTCCAGACATCGCGTGGCTTTGAACTGCGTCTCTTGCTGAGCAAGGTTATTAACAAATGCTCTAAATCAGGCATGCATGATAGGTATTTTTATCAGCAGTATTGTACAGAGCCAGCAAAGTCTACAATATAATTCACCTTGAAGAGGAGGAGCTGTGGGGCATTTGGCTTAATGAACATGGATGGGAGTCAGGGGCTGGGAAGACGTCTGGCTCTGTGTCAGAAGTGCCACAGTCGGCTCCCTGGAAGCATCAGAGAATCTGAAACCTTTCTGTGTATTTGGGTGCCTAGCACAGATTAGGGAGGATCCACGTAGGCACTTGGACTTAAAAAATGGCCCGCCCTGCAGCCCTCTGAGCAGGAAAGCAGGAGATAAATAGCTGTTTACTTTGTATTTCAGATGTTTAATCCAGAGATATACACACACAGCTTTGAGAAATTCAGATGCACTACAAACAAACAAAGGCTTCTTGGGGCGGGAATAACACGGCAGAAGGCTTTGGTTTGTGGGCAGAGGTGTGGTGCCAAATTACCAGGGATCAGGGCTGGATGGCGAGGGTTTTCACTGGGCAGGAGCGTCCTTCACAGCAGTGGCAAGGAGCAGAGCTGGTTGGGTGTTTGCTGGCAACCGGTCTGGGGCCTGGCTGTGATTTTTACCACCCAGCCGTACAGCAGTCAGCCCCGTCACCAGGTAAGAACGGTGACTAGGCCTTTAGTTTGTACATGTTCTGGGCAGGACCTTTGCTATCCAATGTGTTTATTGAAAAGCTGGGAATGCTAGCGCTGTAAAATAGATACCCTCGCAGTCAATATTTGAAGTATGGTTGCATCAGCAAGGCATATCAAGCAAAAGGACATTGCAAAATGCCGTAAAACTGGTAGTTTTGCCTTACTGACAGCAAAACCCAGTACCGATTGCTTCTACTTCTATACACTTTCACGCTTAAGTGCTGGAAACAAAGTTTTCAAGACTGCAGCAGTAGCCTGAATTCTTCCTTTGACAGCTGAAAATACCCCATTAATTAAGCTTTGCCTTCTGTCCTTTTCTTTCAGAGTTTGCTGCTGCACGGGGCAGGCCCAGGAGGAGCCATGGCGGCACCGGTAGCACTGGTGGCAGCCGCCGGTACCGAGGTCGAGAGCGTGGGGCTGTCCGGCCTCCCAAGGAGTAAAACGGGAGCTACCGGCTGCTGCGCTGCGTACAGCTGGGCTTGTCCTCAGACTTGCAGCAGCCTGGGAAGATAGCCCTTCACAGCAGTGGGGTTTTGGAAACTGTCGGTCCCTAAACTTTGCCTACAGCAACCCCATGTGATGCTCCAGGCTTGGGGAAGAGTGGCTGGAAAGCTGTGTGGTAGAAAAGGACCTGGGGGTGTTGGTCAACAGCTGGCTGAACAGGAGCCAGCAGTGTGCCCAGGTGGCCAAAAAGGCCAACAGCATCCTGGCTTGTATCAGGAATAGCGTGGCCAGCAGGAGCAGGGAAGTGATCGTGCCCCTGTACTCGGCACTGGTGAGGCCGCACCTCGAATACTGTGCTCAGTTTTGGGCCCCTCACGACAAGAAGGACACTGAGGTGCTGGAGCGTGTCCAGAGAAGGGCAACGAAGCTGGTGAAGGGCCTGGAGAACAAGCCTTGTGAGGAGCGGCTGAGGGAACTGGGGTTGTTTAGTTTGGAGAAGAGGAGGCTGAGGGGAGACCTTATTGCTATAACTCCCTGAGAGGAGGGTGCAGTGAGGAGGGTGTTGGCCTCTTTGCCTGAGCAACCAGCGACAGGACGAGGGGTAATGGCCTCAAGTTGCGCCAGGGGAGGTTTAGATTGGATATTAGGAAAAAT
>VZTL01021726.1:5971-28267 GCA_013400535.1 Scopus umbretta
CACGCTCCCATGACTGTCTTCAATAAAAGAACACCATTTTATCCAGAGACACAGTGAAAATTACAGGCCCTGAGTGGTCTGAAGCTCTGCTTCTGCCACTGCAAAAGCCTGCCTACTGCCCAGGGCTTGGTTTGGTTTTTCCACTGGCAACTCTGCCTCGACGGACTCTGGCAAAGCACACATTGACCCCACTCCGCTCCACAAGCTGCCCCCAGGCTGAGACAAAATCACCAATAAATAATTTTGCAATCAAAGGTCATAGCAGAACAGACCTTTGAATACAGCTACTCCCATTGAAAGTTAACCACAGGGTATGTGCAGCCAGTGGTCCAAGATAAGCAAGAGAGGAAGGTTTAGGAAAGCAGTGTAACTTGGCCACGCAGCAGGGACAGCAGGAAGTTCTGAGCACCGGCATCCAGCCCCAGGAGGCAGGAGGGCTCTGGCAGGGGTGAGCGAGTGCAGTGAGGAAGGGGGTGTCTGGACAGGCCTGAGCAGGGCAGGCCAGGGAAGCTGGGGCATGAGACAGAGCAGCACGGCCGGCTGAGCGGGAGGCATGGAGGAAGAGCAGGCAATCCAAACCAACAGCCATGGTACACTCAGCAGAGTCCTGGAAATGAGCTCTGGGAGTGAAAACGAGGAGAAAGGCAGTGTCTTCAGCTGGTGTTTAATAGGAAGCTGGATTTGAAATTTGTAATTTGCAGACATAAGAGAAGGCACATAAATTTGGAGACAGATCTCCAGGATCAGCTCTATTTTCTGTGAATAATTATTGAAAAACAAAAGAAGAAAAAGATTATCGCTTCTCAGAGCAGCCCATATATGCTAAGCACATGGCACCCAATATGCTAATCACAACAGGGGAACATGGCCTGTTATCTTGAAACTGTCACACCACCAAGGGCTGTTCCTGTTGCTCTGGCATACTGCAACGAGCCGCGTGGAGAAGCAGAACAGGAATTCGTGGGCAGGAGAAGCTCAGCACCATCAGTGACACTTTGCCACTGCCCAGTGGCTCAGGTCACTTGAAGAAGAAGCCATATTTCAGCGGGTCCTCCTCTTCGACAGTGAAGGTGGCTGTACCGGTGTAAAAGGCTTCTCCAGAGACCTCCACAATGACAGCATTGTAGTCCCCAAACTTGGCTTCCTGCAGAGGGATTAGGATCAGGACAGAGGCGACAAGATTCTCCGCTCTCCCAACCTGATGAAACGCCAGCACTACCTGGCACTTGAGCAGAGGCAACGCCTCACCAAGCACTGCGCCCTGGTACACCCCAAAGCGTGCAGCAGCCCTTTTACTGCCTCACTTTGCCTAGACAAGCTCCACACCTGCACGACTGCTGCTGCCTCCGCTCCGAGCTTGTGAGCCCCCACACCGCCACAGCCTGGGTGTGCCTCAAAGGAGGCCGACAAGCTGCCGAGGTGCCCAGCCCTTTCCTGGTAGCTGAGGGAGGGTTTGAAGGGATGCCACACAGCAGACGAGGTCTTACTGCTACCTGCTTCCTTAATAAAAAATCCTGAAGCATGCGGCTTGTGGGAAGGCAAGACCCCCAGGCACCTCCCACCTTCCATCCGCCCTTCCCCAGGCACAGAAAGGCTTTTCTGCTTCTCCGCTGAGTCAAGGCAACAGTGCTTTTCCAGCGGTCCTCAAGACAGAGGGAAAGTCCAGCACAAGCCACTTGCCTGCACTGCCTTCCCAGTGAACAGGGACCCCGTGGTACTGCTCCGAAAGGTTCTGGTCTGATTCAGCTGGATGAGTCCCTTATGGTACTGCAAGGCGATGCGAGCTGTCACGCCCGAACCTGTCGGACTTCGGTCAACCTACATTCGAAGAGAAGATTAACCATTCAGAAGAGAAGATTAACCAACCAGATTAATATTTTGAGTTTTAATAGAAAACAGTATTTCTCCCCTCATAGAATCATGGAATTGTTAAGGTTGGAAAAGACATCTGAGATCATCTANTCATTTCTCTTTGCCACCTTTATACTGCGCTTTGGGGAAATCTGCCTAGCCCAGGGGTTTGTAGAGAATCAGGATACATCACAAATGAGAAGACAAAATAAGCAGGTTTGGGGTTACTTTTGGATTGTGATCAGCTTCGGCAAACTAGTAAGGATGAGTGATCTAATAAATGTTGAGGCTATTTAGGGAGTGCCTGAAAGCTTCCCAGCATCATAGCAAAAGGATTGAGAGGGGCAGAGGCCACCTTCCCCATTCTCACGCGTCAAGGTAGGATCAGTTCTCCTTATGCTAACTGTGAGAGCTGCTGGCCAGCCTGGTCTTTAAAACCTCCAAAACCACAGCACTGGCCAGCTTCCAAGGCTCCACACTCCTCACCGCTGGGAAGTCCAGCTGAAGCTTCCCCTGCTATTACGTGATACCTTACTCATGGCAGACAACGATAAAAGTTTATACCCCCTCTTTTCTCTCCAGCTGTGCTGATCCCCAGCAGCTGTTCCCTAGATTAGGACTTTAAGAACACACACTCCATCTGTTGAGATCCCACCTCAGCCCCTGAACTCCTGGAAAATTCCTAGCTATGGGGCATGGATATCATCTAAGATGTGCAGAAGTATTTCTGTCATTAGGAGCTAAAACTGCACGCATTAAGTGACACTCAGCTCTTCAGAGACATCACTGTAGCAGAAGGAATGATCACTGCCCAAAACGAGAAGCAGAACTGTCCCTCGTCTCTGCAGCAGATGTAAGAAGGGAAAAAGGTGGTGCTTTGTGTGTCTGAGAAGAGCCTGTTTCCATACCTGTTCATCTGCGAACACACAGATGTTGGTGGTGGGCTCCTCACTAAAGGCATCTTTCCCATCTGTCAGTATGGTGCCGTAGAGGAAAGCCAGGTCTTCGCTTTCAGGGTGATGAAGCTTGAACTGGAAACAGCACAGAGAGGTTCACCAACGCGCACAGCAGTTGGGCAGTCAACGGTATGTGCAGTACACCTTCCTCAAGAGACCAGAGGAAGGGGACAAGGCCACACTGCTGCGTTTCCACCTCTGCTTCTTCAGTAACAGAGATGGACGCAGCAATAGGAAAGCAAACTCCTTCTCATGTCCTTGTGAGGCTGGAGGACTCAGAAATTCAACACAGGGCTGGAAAGGTGGGACTCCCTCCCACCCTGAGCATCTTGGGGGAATAAAGGGCCTTGGTCTGGTGCAGGCGCCCCAAAGGGAACACACTGGGGTACCGCAGCACGCTACCATACCTGTTTCTTCACCGCTTCTGTCACCGCACTTGCCGCATTGACAAGGTCTCTGGTCTTTGAAGAGCACACATCAAGGCCCAGCTGCTTGGCGCTGAGAAAGGCATAGAAAGTGCCACCATAGCCGATGTCGACCACCACCTTCCCGTGACCAGGGACATCAATGGCCAAGTCTGGGCAGAGAAAGGGAGGGTGGTGAGGAGGGGAAACCATGCTGAGCCACAGGCTCGCACGCAGAGCAAAAGAACCGAGCTGTATGCAAGGCAGGGGACGGGGACAACAACTCAACCGCTCCCGTGCCGGAGCGTGGCATGCGACGCCTCAGGCCATCCCTGCTGGCCTCACCCTGCCTCTGGCGGACATCGGAACCAGGGGAGGATTTGCCGGATGCCGCCGGCACGGCCACCACCAACCCCCCTGCTAAAACCGGGGCGGCAGGCTCGGTCCCCACCGGTGGCGGCGGCGAAGGCGGGCACGCTGTGGAAGCGGACAGGGTTGCCGCTGCGGCGTCCGTCCCAGGGCACGAAGGCGGTGACGGGCCCGCAGGGGCAGCGCAGGCGGACGGCGGTCTCGGGGCTGCTGGGCGCCGCCACCAGCCCGTAGTCGAGGGCGAAGCAGCCGAGGGCCATNCGGGCTGGGAGCGGGAGCGGGAGCGGGAGCGAGCGGGAGGGTTGTCAGCGGCTGGACCGGGCCGGGGGTGGCGCTTGGTGCCTTTCGGCTGCGGGGGAGCCGCGGTGTGCGGGGCGAGGCGGCCCGGAGCGCCGCGGTAACGCGGGCTGCGCTCTCCCCGCAGCTGTGGACATCCAGCCCGCCTGCCTCGGGCTGTACTGCGGCCGGACCGTCCTGTCAGTCAACGGCTCCGTGGAGACCTACGGGGACTGCGGGGTAAGTGGGGCGCGGGCGAGGCCTGGCCTGGGGAGGGGGGGTGGCCCCGCTCCCTCCCGGGCCGAGCCCGGCATTGCCGGCGCGGGCCGGACTGCTCCGGAGGCTGGTGCGGATCCCGCTGTAAGCGGCACCGCAGGGCAGCCCCGAGGTGCCCTGGGGAGCGAGTGGAAACGAGGGCTGCGAAGGGCGGACGGAGCTCCCTTACCGAGAGTGGGAGCTGCTCGACAAAACGTTCCCCGAAGGAGGTGCTGAAAGCTCGCTGCTAAAGCGGAGCCGAACGGAGGGGCTGCGAAAGCTGGAAAGAAGAGGGGATGGTACGGAGAGCTGTGCTGAAATCGGGCTGCCTGCTGATTTTATTGGAGTTCTAAGGGAGAGCAGGATCCAGGGAGGGTGGAATGAACGGGGAGCAGGAAACTCGGTGGGGTGGTGGTTGTGAGTGGCTGGTGAGTGAGCGTAGTGATGAAAGGGAGGTGGAGTGACAGCGGGAGGGGAAAGGGGAGTCTCTGATGAAGCCTTTTAAACGTGCTTCACCTTTGATTTTGTTAAGAAATAAAGGCCAGAGAGAGCAAGGCCAGCCTAAGCTGAGAAATTGCTGAGGTTAATGTTCCATCTCTTTAAAAATCTGATAAGTGTCTTGCCCCAGTACTACTTCAAGGTGTTTTTCCAGCAGTGATTTGTTATTGGTACTCAAATGCTTTGTAAATACAGTCTTTGCTTTTTGTAGGTATGCCCTAGAGGTCAAAGAACCGATGACAACAAAATCTGCAGGGAATGTATGGGATCTCCGGACCGCTATGACTGGCTGTACCTTGGCTTCATGGCCATGCTTCCCCTGGTTTTACACTGGTTCTTTATTGAATGGTATTCAGGAAAAAAGAGGTTTGTATACCCCTCCTTTTAAAAAGTGATTTAAAAATGGAAATCTCGTATCCATGAGTGATCAGTCTGAGATGCTGAATTGACCTGTCTAGCAGTTCGTGCTGTTGGTTGAGCTGACACAGTAGCACGTATGCTTTGGGCAACTGGAGGGGGATTTTGTTTACAGATGTAAGAGTCCTGTGGGTCCTTCTCGGCAGTCACTGCCCTCAGGACGTGGTCTGTGTCTCTTTAACGTGGCGGTGCCCAGTCCATCTGGCAATTTGGGCTGGATCGTTATTCCCAGTAGCGGGCAGGAGTGGCGCGTTCCTGTCATCCCCTCTCTCCTGGGCCAGACCTACCACCTGCGGAGGCCTTGATCAGCAGTGCTGCGCGTATGCGACGAGGGAATGGGTTGGAGTTCTCTCTTTAGGAATGCGTATGCTGGGTTTCGGTCCTGATAGCATAGCTGATGTGACCTTTACGTCAACATGGTGCATCAAGAAAGTTCTGTAAAATGGGAGTTTAAAACCACAGCTGCATGTGGCCACTAAGTGCTAGACTGGAACTTCTAAGAAGCAATGACTCTGGGGTGTACCAAACGCTGAAAACATAGGGGTCTGAGAATGCTTAAAATGTGAACATATACCATCTTTAACAGGGACTTGCAGCTTTGAAAATTTTGCTGGTACCATATGTAACAACGTCATCCCTTCTGAGACGGGTGGTGTCTTATCCTCACTGCTGCTCCCCTTGGAACTGCAACAGCGTGAGCGTGGCTGTCCCTTACCTGACAGGGCGCTTATGCTACAGCAAGCTTTCATTTGAGAAGCTGGAATGTTGTTCAGTCACATTTTACACAGTAAATCATCTGAGATTGTAAATAAGTTTTCACATTTGGCTTCAAATACTTAACTTTTTATTCGAGCCTATCCTTGGGCACGGCGAATATTAACTCTGTAGAAGGTTCTGCACTGCCTGGGCCTCCACTTCTCAGTCAGCCTTGAGATTTCCTTTAGTGTTAGCAAAATAGTAGTAAATCTTTCTCCTTCCACAGTTCCAGCGCGTTGTTGCAGCATGTCACTGCCTTGTTCGAGTGCAGCATTGCAGCAATTGTTACGCTGCTCGTCAGCGACCCCGTCGGCTCCCTGCGTATCCGCTCGTGCAAGGTGAAGAAGCTTTCGGACTGGTACACCATGCTTTACAATCCAAGTCCCGACTACATCACCACAGTGCACTGCACTCACGAAGCTGTCTATCCCCTGTGAGTCTAAAGGCTTTTGTACTCCTGTCTGTCCCTTGCATTTATACAAGCCTGTTCCTGTCCATGCCTCTTCTCAAAGCTGCAAAAAGTGTTCAGATATACCTCGGACCAGTGAGTGTCAAGCCCTGAAGTCTTTTCATGCATTGAGCTGCTTTATGCGTGAAACGCTTAGCAACACCCAGTGGCCTTCCGAACCACCAAAGTAAGTGGTGTAGTTCAGGCTGTTTAGCCATGAAGCCTAAGACTTCATTTTTGTTCCCCTTTGCCACGTCTTGGCCATTTCCCCTAGGAAAAGTGAGCCCATTGTTCTGTGTTGACATCGTTTTATTGTAAATTCTTTAGACTTGAGTGACTCTAACCCCAAATTCCCTCGTTCTGAGTTGAGTCTGCAGGAGAACAACTGCACGTTTCAAGGAATTTCTTTTTTTTTTTCTCTTCAGGTACACCATTGTGTTTATATATTACGCCTTCTGTCTTGTGTTAATGATGCTGCTTCGGCCTCTTCTGGTTAAGAAAATTGCTTGTGGCTTAGGGAAGTCTGATCGATTTAAAAGCATTTATGCAGCACTGTACTTCTTCCCTGTCCTCACCGTGCTTCAGGCTGTTGGAGGCGGCCTGCTCTGTGAGTTCTCTCCTAATAGCACTAATAAACATACCTACAAACACATGCTAACAGATGGCTTACGGGAGGGAAGGGACATGGCGCTCTTTCCACTTTGAGGGTGAGGACATTGTTTAAGGTTGTTGTGAGGAGTCTTACCAGAAAAGGTTGCTCATTAGTAGCCCTGTCCGAACCAGGCTCCTGCCCAGCACTGCTTTGCCTCTGCCGGTGCTGCTAGAGACTCTGCCCGCCCCAACAAGGGGACACGAGAGGAATTGCCGTGTTCTGCTAAGGTAGAGTTTGTCCAATTTCAGAAATGGATTGAAGTGTAAGTTTGGGGAGATAGCGATTTTTCATTTGGCTTCCAACGTACTTGCCACATGAAGGGGACAGGTGCCACAAAATCCCCGCTCAGCCTACTTTGTTCATTATCTGCCTTTTTCAAGTAGTGATTTAAATGTACAGTAACTCCACCTAGAAATACTTGCATCGATGGCATTTGACAGAAGTTAAATTTGAAAACCTAAAATGGAAGTGTGGAGCAGTTGTGCTTGGCTGACCCTTATTGCTGTGCGTGTTAGATGCGATGGCAAGAGGCGGGCTACAGTAGCTTAGTTTACTTCACACCCATGGTCATACGTGGAAAAACCGTCTCTCCTGAAATGTATATAATGCATTCTTTTTTCCTGCTAATGTGTTCAATGTTTGCCTTTAGATTATGCCTTCCCTTACATCATACTGGTGTTGTCTTTGGTTACACTGGCTGTGTACATGTCTGCTTCTGAAGTAGAGGTAGGTAAACGTGTTTCCTACATTAAAACTCGTAACGTACTTGAACGAGTGGAGACCACTTTGTCTCTTGCCCTTTCTCGGCAGTGTATTCTGCGTTTACGCCTCTACCTTTATGACTTCTCTTAGCTGGAGGAAGCTCCTGCGAGACTTCCCTCTTGTGGTGCGCTGAGAAACTGTGTTGTGTGCTGGCAGGGCTCGAACCCAGGCGGCTTCACACAGTCTTGACCTATAACATCTCTTAAACGTCGGGTACCGGGTAAGGGGCTGCATGCTAACGGGATACTGTGTTTGTTTTGCAAGTCTTTCAAGGATCTTCTTGTCAGGAAGAAAAGGCTTGTTGTCCTCTTCAGCCACTGGTTACTTCATGCCTATGGAATCATCTCCATTTCCAAACTGGATAAGCTTGAGCAGGACCTCCCGTTGCTTGCCTTGGTACCTGCTCCTGCCCTCTTCTACTTACTGACAGCGAAGTACACAGAGCCGTCGCGCATACTCTCAGAAGGTGGAAATGGACATTAAAAGGAGCCTGTGCCGACAGCGCTGTCGTGAGCTGGGCTAAGCAGCTGTAGTGCTTGTTACGCTTTGGAAACTTCTGTTTTAAAAGAAGTTAGTTATGTACAAGCCTTCTTGGTGAAACACCTCTCAGTGAGACTGTGTAATAAAAAGCTGTGCTTCATATTCTATGTAAGTACCTGGAATAGATGGAAGGGAACGTCTTTGTATCTATTTATCACTGTGAATCTGTACAAAAAACTTGTGCCACATTCTAGTACAGCGGTTTGCTTGTATGTGTTTATTTCCTAATACAATATTTCAGGTGTTGTTTGAATAAAACAATAGAGCCTGGTTTTCAGTAGACTTTCAATAAAACAAATAGAGCTTGAATGTACCATAGAGCTTGGTTTTCTCATCACATACTCTAGCTTCTATCCCCCACCAGTGGAAACAGACCTTCATCTTCCTTCCCTCGAGAAATAAAATATGTTGAGCATCTCCTCACTTATTCCTCACGAGGCTTTAGTCTGACTGCTAGGAAGAAGGAGAGGAATTTCAGCGTTCTCTATGAAGTGTAGTTTGTGCTCGGTGTACTTCACGTACGGAGACCTCTTCCTGGGGATGGCTGAACAGTGCTATCCTGCCCACTAAACACATTTTCTTATACCTTGACTATAACTTTCCATCTAAGAACAGATTAAAGATTTTCTTTCCCTGGTAGTTGTCAGCCAACCGCTTGCTGCAGGTCAGCCTGTGGAGCATCCATCAAGTACGTATGGGTGAAGCCGCCTCTGCGCCTTTCAGCACAGTCGCCTTTGCTTCGGCTGTGAGAGCGCTTCCTGCCTCTCGGTGGTGGTTCGTCAGTGGTGCCAACAGCCCTGCGGCCCCAGCTGTACCCGTAACTGCAGCAACAGCAGCCGTCAGACAGGAGTGGAGTCTAGCAGCTGAGAAAGGAACAGCTCTCTTCGCAGTATTAGCACTGCAATGATAGAAACTGCCGGACTGACTGAACTACACCACCAGGACAGATTTAATAAAAAGAAGCGGAGATTCCTTACCTCCTTAAAGAGATACCATTAGCTCTGCTGACGCTCATGTCGTGGTTTAACCCCAGCCGGCAACTAAGCCACGCACAGCCGCTCACCCGCTCCCCCCCCTGCTGGGGTGGGGGAGAGAATCGAAAGGTAAAAGTGAGAAAACTCATGGGTTGAGGTAAAGACAGTTTAACAGGTAAAGCAAAAGCTGCATGCACAAGCAAAGCAAAACAAGGAATTAATTCCCTGCTTCCCGTGGGCAGGTGTTCAGCCATCTCCAGGAAAGCAGGGCTCCATCACACGCAGCGGTGACTTGGGAAGACAAACACCATTGCTCCGAACGTCCCCCCTTCCTTCTGCTTCCCCCAGCTTTATGTGCTCAATATGATGTCGTACGGTATGGGATATCCCTCGGGTCAGCTGGGGTCAGAAATAGCCTTGACCCTGTGCAAGCACTGCTCAGCGGTGATGAAAACATTCCAGTGTGAACAACACTGTTTCCAGCACAAATCCAAAACGTAGCCTCATACTAGCTACGGTGAAGAAAACTACCTCTACCCCAGCCAAAACCAGCACAATTCATCAACATCTTTATGTGAACACCTTGGTAAGGATTGCTGAAACTTCTGAGGCTGTTGGGAAGTGAGGTTTTTGGCTTTGCTGAAGCCAAATATCCACTGACAGACTCTAGTCTTCTCTCTGCATTGTACAGGAAGATACCCGAGGTGGTATCCTGTATATTAGTCACCAGTAACTTAGTGCTGTAGAGGGTCTAGCAGAAGATGCAGCGCAGTGCTGAAGGTCTGAACACAGAGGGAAGAGTAATAGGACAATCTTCTCAAATTAAACTCTTCCTGCTGTATGGTTCCTTGGCTGTAGCAGTGCAAATAACAGTGTGTATTTCTATAAGTGTGATAGTAATGCCTCTTTTCATTCTATTGCCTATCAGCACTGCTGAGGACAGAGCCTGCCGGCAGCTCAGGGGCTCTGAGGGGTGTCATCTCAGCCAGGCTGCCTCGAGATGTCGCTCTCCTCTTTCTCCACAGAAGGTTTGGTTTCATCACATCGGATACGCCTTTCCTGATAGCTTTTTCCTGTGAAATGCCAATTGACAGGTTCACTGCTTCTAAAAACAGCGTGCAAATAAACTAGGTCTTGCATGCAGAAGGAAGGTTTTATCTAGCGATTAAGGAAGTAATTGATCTCCTTAAAGAAATCAAATAAATTCTATACTGCTATGTAGAAAATGTAATTTGCAGACACACGAATTTAGAGGAGAGTTCTAAAAGCATAGTTTTAAAACTCATGTGTTAAAATACCATTTCCATAACTGACATAGCCATATTTCTCTTTAATGTGTCCTAAACAAAATTTTGCATCTACATTTGCAGGGCTGCCACATCACTACACCCACAGCAGGCATGTGAGCAGCCAGTGCAGCACTGTGCAGGAAAAGCCGTTTGCAAAGGTGCAGTACTGAGGACTGTACACTTTGACGTGTGTTCAGGCGTGTGGACTATACATATTGGGTTTAACTGTTGGGCTATAACTTGTTTTTAAAAAGAAAAGTAACAACAACTCCCAGGTAACATTAGTAGTAAACATGTAGTAAAGAGTACATCTTTTGCTAGGTCTAGAGAATCGTGTTAATTTTAAAGGCTGCAGAATGAGGGACTCTGTTACAGGCAGAGCTTACAGGAAGGCAGTGCACCCCACAGACCACGCGTGGCATAACCAAACACTGACCTTCCTGCTGGGCTCCAGTGCTTTAGCCTTCAGCAAAACCTGGAATGTGAAATACAAATTAATAAACTCTTTTTATCACCTCTCACTAGCATAAAAAAGATGTCATGGCAGCCAAAGTGTTAGGTAGACTCAGCTAAATTAATACATGCAGTTTTGAATGACTAAGCGATGTTTTTGTGCAGGCTTCTTGTGAAAAAACCTGCCCTGCACAGCCAACACAGAAAATAATGCTGGTGCTCACCTTCAGATGAAGCAGGATTCTCTTCTGCTGTATGTTCACCATCCTTCCCGTCTCTGCCTGACTTCCTTCCAGGGACATCCCCTTCCTCTAAAAATTCATCATTCCTCTCCCTGGTTTCCTGTCTCGTTACCCAGACCCAATGATTTCAAAGCAGCCTGTATGCCGTAGCCTTTCAGCTTTAATATGTGTAAAAAACACATTCTGTGACAAGACAATGGTCATACAGTGACCTGTGACTCATTACGTATGAGACCTCTGTGAACCAACAAGTAAAGCAGGTATCTGTAGGTTTGAGTCAAAAGGAGGCCCTGAAGCAAGTGATTTGTATGTGCCCCTGTGTAATATCACCCCTCCCCAAGACAAGAGTATAGAATATCATTCATTTAAATGGAAACAGCAGTACAAATTGCCCACATGTAAAATTCTAGAGAACATAAACATTAATTAACCATACAGTCCTACAGTGATAACTATGCAACCACAAGCTGCGGGAGTTGGGGGTCTGTTAGTTTTATTTATCCTTTTGTGGAAAAGCAAACATAAATTTCTGGAAAGATCAGTGATGCTCAGACTGTTTTACAGCCCCCGCACTGTTATTGTCACAAGCCTTTAGAAAGTGGAAATTAAAGATAAAAATATCCCAGCTGTGTTATAAAGCATGCCTAGTTCTTCTAATAAATGTACCACTAGGTCTCAATCTGCAGGAGAGTCATCAGATAGACATGGCTGTACTACTTGCTTTTTAGCACAGATTGCTAAGAATGAACATATTCTGGGATTAAAAAAAAAAAAAAAGAAAAAGTGAGGAAAAGAAAAAGTTTAGTATATCTTAGAGTGATCATCCATTCTAGACTTTTTGTCAAACAGACAAGTCAGTCCTTCCAGCTTATTTTGTAGCCTGCTATTAATATCACCAGTCTTTTCCTCTCGTTGTTGAATTTCTGCTCTTAGAGCTGTCACTGCATTCAGTATTTCCTGCTCATTCTCCAGAAATTCCTGTAGTGACACAGAGTTAAGAAACTTGTTTTGTTTATCTTGTTTTCCCACAGCTTGAGACCTGTAGCTCTGCTGAAAGTTTTCATTAACTACCCAGTCCTTGCATTAAAAAGCAAAGTTTGCCTTTCTAATGGAATAACCGGCACAACACTTTCTTACATGATAGTTTGGTTTAATTCCTGTTCAAAAGGAAGGCTATCCCCCCTTGGAAAAATATTACAAGGCCAATGATCTGGATGTAGAACATAGAATCATAGAATTATTAAGGTTGGAAAAGACCTCTGAGACCATCCAGTCCAACCGTCGACCCAAAACACTATGTTACTAAGCCATGTCCTGGAGTGTCACATCCACACGTTTTTTTGAACACCTCCAGGGATGGGGACTCCACCACCTCCCTGGGCAGCCTGTGCCAATGCTTCACCACACTTTCAGTAAAGACATTTTTCCTAATATCCAATCTAAACCTCCCCTGGCACAACTTGAGGCCATTACCCCTCGTCCTATCGCTGGTAACTTGGGCAAAGAGNTGTTATTAGATACAGGGAGACTGCACAGGTTTAAGGACTGAATGTAAGACCAGCAAAAAGAACAATATTGGGAAAAGTTTTTATAGCCAGGACTTATATACAATGCTGGAAAACATAGGCTTAATACTTCATCCCCGCTTGACTTCAAAAACCATAGTGCTTTATTTGCAATATGAAATTCTATTTTTTACATGGTAACTGAAATATATTTGTGCAAAACAGTATGATAGAAAATTGAAATTCACCTTTTGAATAGAGCTCTCCTCTGACCATCCCTTCAGAATAAGATCTACAACAGAGTCAACAGTTAAAATGTGGTAGATTGCTGTGCCAAAAAAAAAGTCATAAGGACTGAAAGATATTCTTTAAAAAATGTCACTTTTTTGTTCTGAAATAATTATTAACTTGTTACCATGAAGCACTGCTAGGTCATTCAGAATTTTGACTGTTGCTGACTTGTGGTTTTCTGCTTCAGAATTCATTGCAAAAATATCTTCTTTTATCTGCCCATTGCACTGTGAAAAAAATAATTACAACAGAACACTTGCCACAGTTTTCTAAATAATTTCCAAATGGTTTCACTGTTTCTAGAGAGATCAGGAAGAATAAACTGAGTTTTAGCTTATGGAAATAGAAAGGTTAATGTATTCCTCTGGACATGCTTTCTTTCAACAACAGCACCCATTTCATCTTGTCAAACAAATTTTAACAGTTGCCAAAATCAACACAAGCCAGCTATGTCTATGCTACCAAACAAAATGGATGAAGACACTGAGAAAGCTGGAGCAACACAGTTCATGCACAAACAGGGAAACTCTTCTTCACTCGTTCCCCCAAAAGAAGATGGGCTCATTCACGTTGGATCAGCTCTACCAGTATCCAGCTTGTACTGTCCCAGGCTTGGCTGAAATGTGTTCGGTGGCCCAGGTCGGGCACAATAAACAGCATGGTGCAATAGAGGTATCAGAAAAATCAGAGCTTCTCAGCTTCTGTTAATGAACTGAACATAAGGAGAGGGATGTCTGTAGTGTAACCAAGAGTTTTCTCCCTGAGGGAAGCCTTTCTTTTTCCATAAGGATATAATCTGACAGAGCTGCGGAGTAGCTGGTACCTAGCATCTGCACTGCTAGCACACACAGATTCAGGCAGCTGCCCTTGTAGCAGTAGAGCTCTGTGCTTGCAGGCAGCAAACAGCACACAGGGTTCAGATCAGCTCAGAAACGTGGTCCACATGGCTGCACAAACATGGGTTCAGGTCTGGATGGCAGCCTGGTAACAGTTGGCGATAAGACCACTTGTACTTCATGTGTTTTACGGGGAAGGAGATTCTACTACTCTGATAGCCTAGGACCTGAAAGATGTACAGAATGTTTTCAAAAGCATATATTCCAAATTGCACAGGCCTATTCCACATCCCACATTCATCTCCGCCCCCCTCATGTGGCAGGAAGGCCTTTTCCTACAATCCCTGACTGAATGCAGCAGATATACAATACTGATTACACCTCAGGGAGATGCCTTGCCCTTGGACATTCCTCTTTGTTTCCTTCCAAATTAAACACAGCCCCATACATTCATTTAAAAAGGCCAGGTTTGCTCTGTGCTGTTTGTATTTCATTATCTTCCACAGCCAGTTCTCTGCGAAATGAAAAATGAACAAAGAACTTCACACTGAGAAGGAACACTGTCAAGCTTCAATATACTCACTAATTTGAATCTGCAGTTCTCGGTGTTCACAATGTCAAGTTTCCTGTTGACCTCATAGATGTCTCGTTCTAGCAGCTTCATACGCTCTGTATGATTTTTCAACTGGCCAATTGCAGCATCACGCTTGATCCTCAATTTGTTCCTCAGCTCCAGCTGTTAATAATAAACTCTTCACTGCTAACTGATCTTTACATAAGATTTTTGTAATTAAAGTGAAAAGATCTTTTGTTATGTGGCAACTTTCACTTAAAAATTTCAAAGTACCATCTGAGACAGGTATCTATGCCCTCTTACCGACAAGGAGGAAGAGATACAGACTGGGGAAGCGATTGCTTATGGTCCACAAGAAAGGAACCAGCTCTGACATGAAGTGACCTTCCTGCTGCATGGTCACCCAATGACAGGAGCATCACTTTTCTGTCACTGGAGGCTCAGGTGTACACAACTGTTTTGTTGTGCTATTCCTATTCTAATACGGTTGGAGAAACAGGTCTCCCTTTCCTGAACAGAGACAATTTCTGGGTTGATGTGGCTTCTGTGGAGCTCATCAGAGAGCTTTGCCCATTACCAGACCACTGGGGCATGAATCCTGCAACCTGACCAGCCTCGTAAGAGCCTTTTGTGCAGTTTATTAAGATTGTCTTATGCTTCTCAGTAACTAAAGACACTTTAATTCTTCCTATTAACAGCAGAAGGTGTGATTGTGTTCCTCTTCCACCTAAACAGTTTTGTTTTGGCGGAGAAACAGAAAGCAAAAGCAATCTGATTGTTAGTCTGGGATGTACAGCCCAGCTGAAGCAAGCTCTGGCCAGGCTGCCTGATGCCCAGCAGCCCTAAGCAAATGGCCCCTGTCCATACTGGGACTGGTTGTGTGTGCACCATAGACATAGGCAGTGCAGGCACAGCAGGTCTGACATGCACTGTGGCTACCGCACTCGGGCTCATCAGCTGCAGCAGGTCTGAGGGTGGCTGTCAGGCAGAGTCACTGTGTGAGCTCTGCAGGGACACTCTAGCTGGGAGCAGTAGATGTCCCATGCCTCAGACATTTTGAGCCACTGCAACTACCCCCGCAGCTATGCAAGTTTCTCTCTCATCACACTGGTGCTGACTGAATGCCTGAAGTCAGAAATGAGAAATACCAGTAAAGAGGCAAGGATACAGAAAAATTTTTCAAATATGAGTTACTAAAGTGGCAGAAACTCCTGCCGTAGCTTGCTACTGCAAGCATCTGAAGAGAAGCAGGTTCACAAATGCCCTTAGTTCACCAGCTTCTTTTTGACTTGCTTACGTGCCTAAGGAATGCAAAATCAAGCACAAGGGCAGCTTGATATAAATGCTGGGTTACAGACTGAGCTGACGTCTGAGGCATCCCCTAGATGGGAGCACAGCAAACAGAGAGGAAGGTATGTCCCCAGCCCCAGCCTGTCTACCCCAATCCCAGTCTCCATTGATGGTCTTTACTGGGAGGAAATAAAGCTGGTGGTGGAAAGTTTGCAGAAGTAGTACAGCTAAGTTTTAAGATACTACCGTGTACTCCTTGAGCTTCCCAGTAGTTTTGTTTGACCGCTGAATGGCTCTTTTGACTCGTACCTCTTCATCTTTCTTTTCTACAAGGCAGAGGAAAGGTTTTTAGACAGTGTAATGACTGAATATTAGAGTTAAGCTGTTATAAATAAAACTAGGTTCTATCAGTGACTTGTTTAACTGGTCTGGCATTTTTAAAAAAAATTCTTTATGTTTGTGCTATGGCCATGTCTATAGATTCCAGTTGTTGCAAAGAGCTCAATTTATACGTGTTTCATAGTTCACCTCAGTCATAGGCAGACAAAAGGCTATGACACGCCATTTTTGGAAACAGCAAGAGAAAGCCCCATTATGTAAAGGAGCGACTTAATACTTACTTAAAAATGATTTCCTCAGTTCTTCGTATTCTGTATATTTCTCTTCTCTTTCTCTCTGGGTTTCTTCCAAGGTTAGCCTGCTGATGTTTAATTCTTGTTCTTTTTTAAGTAGATTTTCAGTTGCAGTTTTGATGTCATTCTTTAATGAAACTAAATATTAATCAATAATCTATGGAAGCAGCATTTAATGCATTAATAATTCAACATATCCAAAGGGAAAAAAAAAAAAAACAGAGGAAAGAATACTGGAAGTGATCCCAAGAGGTCATTGTAGTCCATCTCTCTGCTCTACAGCAGAATCAATTAGACCTAAGTACCCATGACAGATGTTTGACTTGTCCTTAAAAACCCGAGTGGTAGAGATACCATGTCTCAGACAACTGATTCCAGGGTTTTACTATTTGTGCTGTCAATGCTTTCTTAGGGCCTAACCTTTTCTTAAGTTGAATCTATTCTGTTCCCTGTTAGTTGTCTCAACAAGCGGACAAGGAGAAAAGCTTACCATCTTGCTATAAATTTTTATTTATTTGGTAGCTACTACCACGTTTTCTCTTAGATTTACCTATTTTGAAAGGAAAAGCTGCACATTTCTTCAATCTTCTTTTGATCATCTTTACTGAACTCCTCTTGGATCTCAGAATAATCTACATCCTCCTTTAAATGAGGTTATCAACACCAGACACTATACTCCAGCTGCGTCCAGAACCAGCTAGAGCAGAGAACATACATCATAAGCCTTGCCAGGCTATCTGCCTTTTTATACAGACTGGTTTGACAGTTGCCTTTTCCATTACTACAAATCTTTGTTGACTTTTCTTCAACTTTTCAGCTTTAGTTCTATTTATCACTGCCTAAATATCTCCCTCATGATGGATTTGTACAGACAACTGTTGCTACCTATATGCAAAAATATGTACTTTTTTTATTAGAAACTTTTTTACCCCAAATTACTTCTTCAACTTGCTAAAATAATTCTGAATTCTAGTTCTGCCCTGCAGAGGGTGCTCCCACTCTTATTGTATTTGTCATCTGCAGATACAATAAGCATTCGCTCTATCCTATCTCCTGATTCATTAAGGGAAAAAAACATTAATTCCAGTGTGAGAGCAGACCTCCCACAAACTAACAGTGACCATTATTCTATTTTGTCAGTAAAGCGTGGGTAACTAGTATCTAGAATGATTTTTCCAACTGTTTTTATACCTGGGATTCTTCAGCCTGGAAAAGAGACAGCTGAAGGGACATACAATAAAGGTGTGTAAGAATCACACACCTTTGCTGGAGAAGATGAGAAGGCAACAGTTATTCACTGTTTCACACAAGAACTGTAAGATGCCTATAAACTTTTGAGACAGCAGGTTAAAAACAAAAGAAAATTCTTGTCCTTATTGAATAAATTATATGTTAGAAGTTGTTATGGAGGATAAATGTATATGTGAACTAAAAGAATCAATCAGTGATAGGAGAATATTGCACTGAAGATCCAGCATTGCATAAAATTCCATCAAAAGCTATTAAATGCAGATACCATCTCCATCCAAAGAAGTTCCTGACACTTCATTTGTCATGGAGATTATACAGAAGAAGGGTCATTCTATATTTGACTGTTCTTACATTACTTCTCCAAGCAGGACTATTGATCACTGCAGAAGACAGGATTCCTGGTAGGACCAACATTGTGTTTTACCCAATATGGCTATTTTGGGAACTGAAGTTGATATGAGCTCTGAAAGTGCACTTAAATATAATCATGAATAGCTCCAAAATGGCTTCAGCCACTAAACTACCTGAAGGTGAATTTCATTAGACTTGGGTGATCTGAAGGCATCTGAGTTCTGTAGGTACACTTGCTAACTGGTTCCTTCCCTATCCTTGCCTGAGATGTTACTTTTCTGATGCTGGCATTATTATACTGGCCATTTGATTCTGCTGACCCATCCGTGAAGCAAAACAAACTTATGCCTTACCACAAAATGGAGTGCTTTCATGTTATTCCACATGTCCTTTCCTATCAGTATATCATTCTGTGGCTTCACCTGTCTCATGTTGTTGCTCCATGCCCAGCCATAAGCACATTTTTTCAATTATACTAATATTTGTTTAATACAAATGTAACTACAATACTCTTGGATCTAAGCCGTACCTTCCTCTAACAGGGCTTATCAGACTGGGAATCTTTGCACTCTGTTACATCAACATGGGGAAAAAGAACTATTAGCTCCTAAAGACTAAGCAGATCATCACCTAAATACCATTACAAATATGTACATTTTAATATTTCTGTCCCATTCCTTAGCTTTAAAAAAAAAAGACTGAGCTTTGGTCTTAAAGCAAAAATTTTAAAAAAGTCTAATTCAATGTATTTGTATCTCTCAGCATAGTGGAATCTCATCTTGGTTAGGGCCAAAGAAACATAAGTCACAAGTCAAATGACTTTTTAGTGGAAAAATACATCTCTTCTCTTTTGCTGCAATAGGTAAAAACACAGAAAGGGAGAACAGGAATAACCTATACAGACTGGGAGACTTGAAGAACAATATTAAGAGAGAGACAAGATGATACCCAGGAAACAAAGCCATACAAAGAAATTAAACTAAGCCCAGGATGTGAAGTAACACCAGGACTCTGAACTCTGTTCTTTACAGGACATCAATGTCAATTGCTGCACTACATGTTTTTGTTCCCTCTGAGACTCTGAAGTCAGATAAGTTGTATCCACTCCTGTGATCAAAGACTAGAAATATCAGAAAACCTCAAAGTATAGATGTTTGGATATGCTCATGAGCTGTATTTTTTTTTTTAAGGACTGTAGTAGAAGGATGGGTAAAAAGAATGAAAAAAATGGAAAATATGGAGAAGAACAGATGAAATGGCTCCCTTGGCAGATACAGGCATGTGGAGAAGGCAGAGCAAGAAAGGTGATCTGAGTGTCATTTCTATGGACTATTTTGATATCATGCATCACCATGATGCTCCAGACAGAGCTGATCTGTCATGACTCTTACAAAGGAATTTATTTGCCTTACCCAGACAATCTTCATGGGGCAGCATTCAGACAGAATCATTTTGCAGATGATAATAGTGGAAAACAAGTGCAAGAAAATTCCGAAAGCTCCAAAAGAAAAACGGGAAAGGAAAAAAAGCAACTTCAATTGTTTCATCAAAATGGCAGGAAATGAAAGCAAAGCAGTAAAACAGTTAAAAAAGGAGAAAATGTTGGAGTGTGTCACTGAATGAAGATAAACAGTTACAATTACTTTTTCAACCTGGCTCTGTCCAGGCCACAGAGGAAGGGGCAATCCTATGATAACAGTTTCATCAGCACTATATTAGATGAGATAAAAACTCTTTTAGAATGGATCATATTAAAGAAAAGACAGAGAGAGTAAAGGTATATTTAGCATCTCTTTTGTATATTCTGCATAGCTCAGCTGCCAGGAAGAGCATGAGAATGAATCCAGCACAATTGTTTATTTAGCAGTGACAGTCTCAGCCCTGATTTTTAGGGAAGCTTGAGCAGTTATATGACCATAACTGTCTAGTGTGATATGGGAGCATAACCTCTCCACCATCAAAATGTGAAAGAACCTCAAGGCCTTCTGTAGATCTACCTTTCTAAGGTCAGACATACAAAGAGGATATTTCCTACACTCCTGGCATCTGATTTATCCTATCTCAAATCAGACTGTTGACCAAAAGTCAGACAGTTTCCCTGGGTATAGAGCATATGCTATATACCAAAGATTGGAGAAGTGTTTCAAACCTTTAAAAGCTCTGCATAGTTCATATTCAGCATGTCAGTGTCCTACTTTCTTTGGGAAAGAAAGCTTATCAGTGCTTTAAAGAACACTGACACTAAGTAGCCTTGGGTTATGTCTTGCATACCATCAGTCACTCCAATAGATTTACAAGAACAATAATTCTGAGGAGAATTTGACGAGTGTCTAAAATCAAGCTGTCATATTTCCATGAACATTGGCCTGTTTACTCAAAAATGGTGAAACAAATTCTACATTAACAGGTTACACACTGGGAGGATCACTACAAAGCTAAACTAGACTCATCTACTTTAGACCAGACTGAATCTGGTCCTGCACATATTTTTATTTTGAAATGGGAGGCATCCCTTCTGAGAAACACCTTCACTGCAATCTTTTGACATAGATGCCCACATATACATTAATATATGTATGTACATATACATATATGGTTGTGTACTGATTCCAGTGTCTCAATCTGAGGGTCTTAAGTGCTTTTGACCATAAAAAAACCCCAAAACACCAACCTGAAAAGTAGAGGATTTTCTTGAAACAATTACTGACAGATGGGTCACATCTGAGCATAGCTCCAGTGAGCATAGCTGCAATGAGGTGTAACAAATGCTACCAATTCATCCATCAGAAATCTTCCCAAGGTTAATAAAAAGAACAATAAAACTTACCTCCAGACATTTTATTTTGTTAGTCAAATCCTCATTATAATTCCTGTAATCATTTTCCCTCCTACTTGCTTCTTCACTCAGGGCTTTGACTTGGTTTTCAGACTGAAAAATCTCTTTCTGAAGGTCTTCAATCTCGTAATGGAAAGCAAAATGAAGGTCAGTGATTTCTGAAATACATAGTGTCTACCTGGACCACTCAGAAATGAGCAATTAGAGGAAAATGAGAGCAATCTGCATTTAAAACAGAACATCTGCTAAGATAAATAATTGCTTTAAAATTGTTATTAATAAGAGTTAAGGTCAGATCACAGAATGGTTGAGGTTGAAAGGGACCTCTGGAGGTCATCTTGTCCAACCCCCTGCTCAAGCAGATCCACTTAGGGCAAGTTGCCCAGGACCATGTCCAAATGGCTTTTGAATATCTCCAAGAATGGAGATATTTAGAACTTTAGATGCTGAAGATCTTTAGACCTCATATAATTTTTAATAGCTTACAAAGAATTGACCCTTGGACATTACTAACTTAGAAATCAGTTTACTCTGATTATGTACAGCATCAACGTATCGTAACACTGTATGTAATGCATTGGAATATCTGCTGTTTAACATACCTCCAGAAGTAGTTCAGCATGCCTTTTTTTGCCAACCTCTAATCTTTCATTAACTTTTCTGTTTATATTCTCTTCCTCTGAGAAAAAGAGTTTTCTCTGCTTTGCTAAGTACAGTAGCTTCCACTGAAGCATAACTCTAGTGACAGACACATAAGCAGAAATAAATTGAAATTGGGAGAAAAACAGAGAGGGGAGGCAACACTGTCAGAGGTTTTGCAAGCCTAATTAAAGTGATTGGAAGACTCAAACATATATCCTGTAACTGCAGGACTACAATCAAATTCAGATAGAAGTCTGGGATCCTGACAGAACTTAGGAGAGATGCATGAAAATCCATAAAAGCCTTTTAAAGTGCCCCTCTGTTTGTACTGAACCTGGAGGAGGAGTCTTAAGGTGACTAGTCTCACTTAAGTGCCTCTATTATGTACTAAAATTAGTTAGTATAATTATGGACAAAATAATTTGGTTAATTTAGCTTAGCAAATTGAAGGTTGGAAGGGACAAGATTTCACGTTCATAAAACCCTAGGGTTTGTAAACTATGAAAAGGATAAAAGACAACACTGATACAAAACCAAAATGGCACCAGCTGTCTATGTGAAAAAGCAGACTTCAAGTCAGAAAAAGCTGTTCTTTGTCATCAAAATGATAAGATATTAGAATGACATCTTAATGAGAGTAAGGAGGGAAAACAACGATGCCTTTTTGGCTTGAGCATGATTGTTTTTTAAAGACAAAATTGTGATGTAATATTCAGGGGAGAACCAGACTGGACTAGATGACCAAGAAATCTCCAGATCTCTTTGTACCTTACATGGCAGAATAATCAAATGAGAAGTCAGAGCTGCAAAGCTAGTCTGAAGTAGCTGAGCAGACAATGGGTTTATTTTGGAGAGTATCCAATGAACTGTGGGGGGCTAAACACTTTCCTGAATTTCCTTTTTTACGTGCCAGTAATAGGAGGTAAAAATCCCATCAAGGATCTCA